>RJWJ010007491.1:0-12872 GCA_004363605.1 Indri indri | reverse complement strand
GTCTCAAAAAAAAAAAAACAAAAAACAAAAAACCAAAAAACAGAAAAAAACAAAAAAAACAAAACAGCAGCAAGTAGCTTTCTTTTAAGGATTATTTTTAAAATACAAAATCCTCCAATTTGTATCATCCCTTAAGGAGGGTCAGGCATCTCATGCCTCCTTGAGGAATAGAGTCAAATCATCAGAAGTGCAGAGAGAGAATGTTAGTGCCAGGCTTCACCGAGCACACAGTGTCTGGCTCCCTCTCATCAGCCTCCTCGTGGTTATGGCTACAATTTTTGCCTCCAAAAGAATCACAGAAGAATGTCAGGGAACATGTTCATATGTTCACATATTCAATGTTGTATGTAGTTACAGTTCCTGTAGTTTTTACTACTGTAAAATATATCCCAACGTATGAATTTACCATCACTAATTCACACCGTACATTACTGAAAAGATCACTTACAATTTGCTGTTCAAATGCAGTTAATTAAATAGGAAACATTTAATGGCCTTCTATGGGAAAACTACTGTATTGACTGCTGGCAAGTTAGGAATGGACTGGATTACAGGATAGAATATAAGCTTTAAAATCAGAAAAAGATGATTTCTGATCCCACCCACATCTGTCTGGTCCCACTCACATCTGTATTGTTAGCTGACTGCCCTTGTGCGAGACACCTAGTATCTCCTTACTTTTACTTAAATAAAAATGAAACTATAGTGGAAATACATTGTTTAGGTGTATCTGTGCTGAGTAGAACAGAAAAGAATTGAGTTAATTTTAAAGTAAATGAGTAAAGCAAAAATAGGATATATTCAAAATTATGCTTGAAAATTCTCAAATCACTCAAACTATAGTTTCAAAGGTACTCTCTCTTACAGAATCTTATACAACTATTTTTATTTTTGTTTTTTCATAATTTGAATATGGCAGCAAAAATGGTTGGTTAGGCATGTTTAACCCAAAATATCTACATTTAGATATTAGTGGATATGTTGAACCAAAATATCTACCTTTAATCCTTACAATCATTCTCCGTGTCAAGTGCTGGTGGTAAATTTAAGTCTTATGAGGCAATGTAAATTCTTAGGTACAAGGAAACAAAGGACAGGTCCCTCCCAAATAGGACACTTAAATGTAGGTAAGAAAGCAATGTATCAACTACCTGTGCTAGCTGCAAAGAATGGAAGGGGTAGGGGGGAGGGATGATAAGAAAGAAATGAAAGAAACAAAAGAAAAATTTAGACGAAATAAAGATTAAAGAATTTCCAAATAGAATTAAGTTTTACAAAGCATAATGTCATAAACCTGTGTCCTCAGTTTTTCAACATTATTGACTTAATTTTTATTCTTTTCAATATAAAGGATTCGTTATATTATGAAAAAAAGTAATTTATTTTACTGTTGTAAGGTTTTTACAACAAACATACTTCAAATCAGAAAAGGGGGCAGAAAAGAAAGTTTGTGGTATTTATTGTGGTCCTTAACATTCATTTCATAACATGACCCGCACTTATCCTGTGAGCAGTATTTAAAGAGTACTATAATGCTGGCAGATGGGGTTGAAATACACCAGAAGATCGTCAGTCTATGTTTGTGAAGGAGAATCAACAGATGTAATTGCCACACAAATCAACTCTGATTTATTCATCATGGTAGAATAATCTGAAATTGTTGGGATGGGTTCTCTCAAATGTGTTACATATTTAAATATATTTTTTCACTGCTTCCTGTTTTGCTACAGAAATTTGACCCTACTAAGGACTTTTATTCCTTTAAAAAATAATTTCCCTGATTCTCCAGTTGTGACTCAGTCTGGCTGTGCCTATCTGCCTTCTGCCAGGGATCAGCTTCTCTGTGGGAACTGGAAATGTGCACATACCCAAGAAGTGATGCAAGATCTAAACTTTCCCCAAAGGCAGTGCCAGCATCCTAGAACTCTGATTTCTGTACTTCTTCCCTCTCCTAAACCACTTGCATGCAGATGGAATGCAAAGGAAATAGTTGAGCAGCCTCAGAAGGGGAAGTACTGCAAATTATGCATTTATTTGTCTACCTGTATACATATTAAAGGCAGAAGACCATAGGCCACTAAATTCCTTACCATCTTCTTTTCTTTTAGATTCCTTTAAAGCTTTGGGAGCTAAATCTGTCCATTTATTGATGAATTGCTTAAGCTAGGTCAACATATGCTCACTCACTCTCTATCTGCTGGTTTTATTATTTAAAGAAAATAAATCCATTCACATTGACATAGATGTGTCATCTATAACAGCTGCCCTAAGCATACCCACAGACTGCGTCGGAAGAAACATACAAATTTGAAAAGCATTCTTTCAACACTTCTAATTTTAAAATAATTTACCCATGTTTAAAAATTTCTTCATTCACTCTTCTTCATTCATGTTTCTATTGTACTTTCTACCTAATGCATTTCTTTGTCTTTTAGGTAATTTTATGTATTTCTGAAGATCACAATTTTATGTTCAAGCTCCTTTGTATTCTCCAAGGTGCCTAACACTATGCTTCCATCAAATATATACTGAAATAAATTGTAGTTAGTATGATAGGATAATGAAAAAATACAAAATCTTTACAGTTGGAGGGCAGGGAGAAGAAAAAAGATACAGTACTACAGAGTACCTTAATACTCCAGGGCATTAGTTTTCAATTCCCTTCCTTATCCCCGCTTTCTACCCGTTCACTGCTAAAAATTATTTAAACCAGTGTTGCTAGCAAATTCTCTTAAGTGGTTTGAGTTTTTGTTTTATTTGTGTCCATATACTCCCCCACCTCCAACAATCTGTGTTATACAGTTATGAAAGGTGCACGTGTTCATTTGTCTCTTAAAGGTTGTAAGAATTAGATTCACATAAGTCTAACTTTCGAGATTAAAAAACTATCTTTTCTTTCTGCAAAATGAAGTTTGCCTTTATCCGGTGTGTGTTGATATTAAAGCCTCAGGAGTTTGCTGCAATTTATGCATTTTTATCTCATTCATTAAACAGATACTTATTGTCTATGTGTCACAAACATTCCTAATTCCCTAGCTCTTAAGGACTACTTTTACATTTTCTTTATACGAAATAAATGAATTGATACAGCTGATATAATGGAGACTCCTTTGGAGTTCAGCAAGAGCATAACGGATGGATTGCCCAAGTCAGTTTGGGCAAGTCAAGGAACTCTTTGAAGAGAAGACAGTATTTGAGAGTAGGCAGGAATCTGTACTTAGCAAAGGCTGATAGGTAAACAGCAGAAAACATTTTTATTTCAAATAATTTCTACTAAAATCAGTGCTACGCAAAGTTTGGTTTACAGTCCTGTCTCTGGTGGTCCACAAACTATTATGAGGTTATGTCAAGATGAATATAAGAATAGAGAATAAGTACTTAGAAGCCTTTATTGCAAGTTGACAGAGTAATATTATGTCTGTTGAATCTAATTTTTAAAATTATGACTTGCTTTTTGTATGTGTTTATTTCATTTCTCTAGTTATTCACTTTTATTGTATTTAACAAAGTTATTGGTTCATAATAGACTGAAAATTTTTTAAAGCACAGTTTGAGAAGTGCTATTAGTATGTGCATCTGACTGTAACTCTCAAAAAATCTCTGTACTGTTCTCCACAGTGGCTGTACTAATTTACATTCCTACCAACAGTGTATGAGGGTTCCCCTTTCTCCACAGCTTCACCAGCATTTGTTATTGCCTGTCTTTTGGATAGCCAAAAGGATGAGATGATAACTCATTGTTGTTTTGATTTGCATTTCTCTCATGGGTAATGACGTTGAGCATTTTTTCATATACCTGCTAGCCATTTGCATGTCTTCTTTTGAGAAATTCCTGTTTAGATCTTTTGCCCATTTTTAACCAGATTATTTGAGTTTTTTCCAATCAGTTGTTTGAGCTCCTTACATGGTCTCAGATGGGTAGTTTGCAAATATTTTCTCCCATTCTGTGGGTTATCTCTTCACTTTGTTGATTGTTCCCTTTGCAGTGCAGAAGCTTTTTAGCTTGATGTGATCCCATTTGACCATTGTTGCTTTGCCTGTCTGTGCTTTCGAGGTATTATTCAAGAAATCTTTGCACAGACCAATGTCCTGGAGTATTTCCCCAATGTTTTCTTTTAGTAGTTTCATAGTTTTAGGTCTTAGACTTAACTCTTTAATCCATTTTGATTTGATTTTTGTATGTGGTGAGAGACAGGTTCCAGTTTCATTCTTCTGCATATGGATATCTAGTTTTCCAAGCACCATTTAAGAGATTGTCCTTTCCTCAATTTTATGTTCTTGGCACCTTTATTGAAAATGAGTTCACTATAGATGTGTAGATTCATTTCTGGGGTCTCTATTCTGTTCCATTGGTCTATGTGTCTGTTTTTATACCAGTACCATGCTGTTTTAGTTACTACAGCTCTGTAGTGTAATTTGAAGTCCAATAATTTGATTCCTCTAGTTATATTCTTTTTGCTCAAAATGGCTTTGGCTATTCTGGGTCTTTTGTGGTTCCATATACATGTTAGGATTACTTTTTCTATTTCTGTGAAGAATGCATTGGTATTTTGTTAGGGATTGCACTGAATCTGTATATTGCTTTGGGTAATATGGACATTTTAATGATATTGATTCTTATCCATAAGCATAGAACATCTTTCCATTTTTTGGTATGCTCTTCAATTTCTTTCATCAATGTTTTATAGTTTTCATAGGCTTAACCAAAAAGAGATCTTTTTGAAAAAGATCTTTCGCTTCTTTGGTTAAGTTCATTCCTAGGTATATTATTTGCAGCTATTGTAAATGAGATTACTTTCTTGGTTTCTTTTTCAGATTGTTTGCTGTTGGCATATGAAAATGCTACTGATTTTTGTATGTTGATTTTGTATCTTGCAACTTTACTGAATTTGTTTATCAGTCCTAATAGTTTTGGAAGGAATCTTTAGGTTTCTCTAAACATAAGATCACATTGTCTGCAAAAATAATTTGACTTCTTCCCTTCCAGTTTGGATGTCCTTCATTTCTTTCTCTTGTCTGACTGCTCTAGCTAGAACTTCCAGTACTACGTTGAATGACAGTGGTGAATGTGGGCATCCTTGTCTTGTTCCAGATCTTAGAGGAAAGGCCTTCAGTTTTTACCCATTCAGTATGATACTAGCTGTGAGTCTGTCACATATGGCTTTTACTGTGTTGAAGTACGTTCCTTCTATACTCAGTTTTTGAAAGTTTTTACCATGAAGGGATATCGAATTTTATCAAATGCTTTTTCAGGATCAGTTGAATTATCATATGGTTTTTGTCCTTTTTTCTCTTGGTATGATGTATCACATTGATTGATTTGCATGTGTTGAACCATCCTTGTATCCCTAGGATGAATCCCACTTGACTATGATGAATAATCTTTTTAATGTGTTATTGAATTTGGTTTGCTAGTATTTCATATAGGATTTTTATGTTTACGTTCATCAGAGATATTGGCCTATAGTTCTCTGGGGGGTGTGTGTGTGTTTGTGTGTGTGTGTGTGTGTGTGTGTGTGTGTGTGTTTCTTTGTCTGGTTTTGGTATCAGGGTGACACTGGCCTCATAGAATGAGTTTAGTAGCATTCCCTCTGCCTTGATTTTTTGGAATTGTTTGAGTAGGACTGGTATTAGTTCTTTAACTGTTTGGTAGAATTCATCAGTGAAACCACCTGGTCCTGGGCTTTTCTTTGTTGGGAGACTTGTTATTACTGTTTCTATCTCATTACTTGTTATTGGTCTGGTTCAATCTTGGGAGGTTGTATGTTTCCAGGAATTTGTCCATTTCCTCTGGGCTTTCTAGTTTGTGAGCATATACTTGTTCATACTAGTGTCGGATGATCTTTTTTATATTTCTGTGATATCAGTTGTAATGTCTTCTTTTTAATTTTTGATTTTGTTTATTTGGGGGCTAGAAATGAAACTACAGTCATCCATTTCCTGCCATAACTAACTGATACTGAACTTGCCCTTCTGCGGTAAACAACTAGAAAACCAGACAAAATATATTAAACAGGCTTTTTCAGATATTAGATAACAGAGAGCAAAAGACTCTGATCCCTAAGAAAAGGAAAACATATTGATAAACCATCTATGATAATTCCATATTTTAAATTGGAAGAACTTTCTAAATACTAATACACACACAGAACACAATGGTCTCACAGAATTTGAAGAGACAGAAATGGGACTTCAGAGAGACTGAAGTTTGTGGAATTTTCAGGGTAGAGTACCAGAGAAAAGGGACGTACACAGACAAAAAGGTGCAGAAATCTACACAGGAATCCCCTTGAGTTATTGATTGAATATTAAACTACATGTGAGTAAAATTAAACTTATGACTGCAGACAAAGAAACTGCTAGGGAGCCATAAGCTAAAAACTTCCCATAACTCACTCAGAAATGAAGGACATTTGAGATCCCTCAAGTCAGAAAGGAAAGAGACTGTTGAATATGCAGAGCCTTCTGCAGATATCCCCAAAAGGTTACACGTTGGTAGTAGGAGTAAATTCACCCTAAAAAACAGGGTACTTTAGACATATCCTAATAAAGCTTTAAATCAAACCTCAAAACTAACAAGGTGATTCTCAAAAAATTTAAACTCAGTCATAATTAAAGAAAGACCACAAAAATAAAACCATCAATGATGTAAAAATTATTATCCATGTAAAGAAGCAGGAAAAGGTGAAACATAACTAGGGAGAAAATCAGTCAGTAGGTACAATACCAGAAATGACAGAATTAGCAAAGACTACAAAACAGCTATTATAAACATGTTCAAGGGTCTGAATGACAACATGACAATAAGAGAAATGGAAGATATTTTTCAAAGAACCAAATAGAGGGCCGGGCGCGGTGGCTCACGCCTGTAATCCTAGCACTCTGGGAGGCCGAGGCGGGCGGATCGTCCTGAGCTCAGGAGTTTGAGACCAGCCTGAGCAAGAGCGAGACCCCGTCTCTACCAAAAATAGAAAGAAATTAATTGGACAGCTAAAAATATATATAGAAAAAATTAGTCGGGCATGGTGGCACGTGCCTGTAGTCCCAGTTACTCGGGAGGCTGAGACAGTAGGATTGCTCGAGCCCAGGAGTTTGAGGTTGCTGTGAGCTAGGCTGATGCAATCCCTAGTGGAACGGATTCAGAAGGGAGGAGAAAGAAATATAACTGAAGAAATAAGGCTTATTCATACCCCACACTGGACTCCAAAAAAGAAAAAAAGAAGGCTTTTTAAACAATTAAAAAAAAAAAAAAAATCAATAAAACCAACAACAAATCCCAAGCAGGATGAAACCACACCGAGGCACATAATAATTAAATTGCTGAAAACTAATTATAGAGAAAAAATAATAAAAACAGCCAGAGGAGAATAAGCATGACATGCAGGGAAACAAGAAAATGGATGCTGATTACTCATCAGAAAGAATCAAGCCTCGAGATGATGGAGTGATACTTTTAACGCGCAGGAAGAAAAGAAACAAAATTCTATACTTAGCAAAACATTCCCTTCAAAAATGAAGGCAAAATCCTTTCTTTTAAAAAAAAGCTGAGTGAATTCATTGTCAACAGACCTTGCTTAAGCCTAATGCAAGCAGAAGGAAACATTGATAGTAAAAATTAGAGAAGAAATCAGTGGAAATGAAAACAGGAAGACAACAGAGAAAAGTCAAGAAAACCAGAACTTGGTTTCCACAGCCTCTTCCAGACAACAGAAGCAGAGGGAACACCTCTTAACTCATTCTATGAAGCCAGCCTGACCCTAATTCCAAAACTAGATAGAGACATTACAAGAAAGAAAAACTATAAAATATCTCTCATAAACATAAAGACCCACAACAAAATATTACCAAATCCAATGCAACAATTTATGAAAAGAATTCTATACCACAACCAAGTGGGATTCTATGTATGCAAGACTGGTTCAACAGCTAAAATCAATAAATGCAATCTATAATCATACAATTATATCAATTGAAGACCAAAAAGAGAACTCGAAAAAAAAAATTCCAACATCCATTCATGATTTTAAAAAAACTCAGCAAATTTCCCCAACTTCATTTAAAAAAAAAACTATAAAAAACCCTATGGTTAACATCATACTTAACAGTGAGAGAGATTGGCCACTTTCTTCCGGAGATGGATAATAAGATATGAATGTGCTCTCTCAACATTCCTATTTAACATCCTACCATAAATTCTAACTAGAACAATAAGACATGAAAAAGAATTAAAAACTATCTAGACTGGAAAGGAAGTAAATCATTTGCGAATGACATGATTGTCTGTGGAGAAAAATGCAAAGAATCTACAAAAAACTCTCCTGGAACCAATAAGCAGTTATAGCACGGTCACATAATAGGACATAAATAAACTAAAATCTACTACTTTCCTTTATGCCAGCAACAAACACATGAAATTTGATTTTTTTTAAAAAATATATCATTTACAATAGCATCCCCCCAAAGAAAAAAGTATAAATATAACACAAAGCCATATTTTATTATAAATCTAACAAAATATGTACAGAATCTGTATGCAAAAGCTACAAAACAATGAGAGAAATTTAGAGGATCTAAATAAATGAAGAGATAGTCCAAATTCATGGATTGTAAGACTCAATATTGAAAACATCAATCCTTCCCAACTTGATCTATATGTTCAATGCAATTCCAATCAAATTTCCAGCAAGTTATTTTGTAGATACGGATAAACTGTTTCTAAGATTTATATGAAAAATGAAAAGACCTAGAATAACCAACATAATACTGAAAAAGAACAAAGTTGAAGGATCACACTACCAGACCGTAAGACTTACTACAAAGCTATGGTAATCAAGACAGCATGGTATTGGCAAAAAGGAGACAGTCAATGAAACAGAACAGAGAGCCTAGAAAAAGACCCACACATATATGGTTAACTGCTTTCTGACAAAAGCAAACAGGCAATTAATGGAGAAAGGGCAGTCTTTCAACAATTGATACTGGAACAACAGACATCTCTAAGTAAAACAAGGAACCTGGACATAGACTTAATATCTTTCACAAAAATGAACTAAAAATGGAACATAGATCTAAATGCAAAATGTAAAACTATAAAACTTCTTTTAAAAGAACATAGGAAAAATTCTACATGACCTAGAGTTTGATGAGCTTTTAGATATGATACCAAAAGCACAATCTGTGGAAAAAATTAATAAACAGGACTTAACTGATATTAAAAACTTCTGCTTTGCCAAATACACTAAGAAAATGAAAAAACAAGCTGTAAACCGAAAGAAAATATTTGCAAAACACATATCTGACAAAGGACTTCTATCCAAAATACACGAAGAACCTATAAAGCTCAACAATATGAAAACAGATAACTCAATTTTAAAAAATGGGCAAAACATCTGAATGGATACCTCATCAAAGAAAATACACAGATATCAAATACACATATGAAAAGCTCATCAACATCATCTGTCATTAGGGAAATGCACCAACGAGATTTGTTGTTTTAACACTACATTATTATTAGAATGGCTAAAGTCCGAAAAAACTAACCAATTGCTGGTGAGGATACAGAGCAACAGGAACGTTCATTCCTGGGAAGAATCCAAAATGGTACACTTTGGAATACAGTTTGGAAATTTCATAAAAAGCTAAACATAGTCTTACTATATAATCTAGCAATCATGCTCCTCTCCTGGGTATTTACACAACTGTTTGAAAACTCATGTCCACACAAAAACCTTCGCAAGAATGTATTTTATAGCAGCTTTATTCATAATCACCAAAAACTAGAAGTAACTAAAATATCCTTCAATAGGTAAATAAATACTATTCAGTGATCAAAAGGAATGAGCTATTAAGCCACACAAAGACATGGATGAATCTTAAATATATATTATAATACTAAATGAAAAAAGCCAGTTTGAGAAGTCTACATCTCTATGATTTCAATTATACGATATTCTGGAAAAGGTAAAACTAGAGAGATAGTAAACAAATCAGTGGTAGAAGAATGGGATGGGGAGTGTCAAATTGGTGAAGCATAAGGGATCTGGGGGGACAATGGAACTATCCTCTGATACTGTAATCATGGGTACATGACACTGTACATTTGTCACAACCACAGAACTTTGCAGTACAAAATGTAATTCTTAAAGGATACAAATTTAAATCATTTAGGAAGTCAGGGGATCCCAAGATTGAACGCAGAATGTGGCAAAACAACCTACCTCTAATACCAACATGTGAAACAATCTTACTGAAGGTGGCAGAGAAAAGAGTGCTGCCCTATGTAACCCTGGAAACAAGTAGAAGCTATAAGACTAAAAGAAATTATATATAAGCACCATATTCTAGTTGATGAAGTTGTTCCCCAAAGGGATATGAATTAACAATTCTGAAAGCACTATAGATGTGTATCGGAACTGAACAATTAAATAAATAGCCTAAGTTTCTCATTGTTGGAGTGGGAGTTTACAGATAAGCCAAGGGAGAAGGGTAGAATGATTCATGTGGTAATGGATTAGAGTCAAAGACCTTAATATGAATTTATGTTTAGCTCATATATAGATGTTTACACACAGAAATATTTATCAGTAACTGCATATAAATGGGCTAGTATACACACATTGATTTTCTTGCTCTGTCAGCTGAGAGAACCTAAAAACACCAATGCTCCAGTATAAACAAACATACCTAGTGCCTAGATTTTGGTTTCTAATACCATTCTCCAATAAAAGGAATTGGGACTCTTAGGAGAAATGGCTGATTCTAGGCCTGGGACAGGAATTATATAAGATGGGCCTGGAGCATCTTGAAGGGCCAAAAAGGATGTGTTCGTACAAAAGCACAATGACGGGGTTTGTCAAACAGACAGGATCCAACTAAAAGAGCCCCAGTGGTGAAAGCTAGCACAATTTGAGCACCAGAATATATAAAGTACTTTGGGTAATAAAGCAAAGTGTGAATTAATATCCATGAGCCCACAGTGATATAAATAAATGGGTATGGGACAAGTCTCCTGTGCAGAACAATTTCAAATAATTTATGTAAATACTCTACTCTCAAGGAGGTGAAGTGTAACACTTCTCACTCCTTAGGTATACTGAGCACAGTGACTTCTTTCCAAAGAGTACAGTATGGAAGGAGGAGAAAACAAGAGTAAATTTACAGTGGAGAAACCTGACAAACACTACCTCAACCACGTGATCAAGGTTAACAGCAACGGTATTGAGTCATGTAAAGAAGCAGGAAAAGGTGAAACATAACTAGAGAGAAAATCAGTCAGTAGGTACAATACCAGAAATGACAGAATTAGCAAAGACTACAAAACAGCTATTATAAACATGTTCAGACTGGAATGTTCTCTCAGTGCCCTCTCCACTTCAATCTCAACTCAAATATCAATGTCTCAGAGAATTCTTCTTGTATTTCCCAGTGAAGGTATTGTTCCTGTCTAATATATTTGTTCCGTTAGAGGCATGTTCCTTTCCTTTACAGTACTTATCGGTTTATATTTATACATTTTCTGTCTGTTTAACTAACTAAACTTTAGGTTCCTTGAGAGCAAGGACCTTGTCTATTCCTGCTTATCATTATCACCTCAGCATGTAGCATGATCTCTGGCACATGGTAGGTGAATAAATTAATGAATGAAATATATACACAGATTATTACAAATTAAGCTGCAAGATATATAAATCAATATTATTAATACATGCAATTCAAGATCACAGCATAATTGCTGAATCCCAAGATGGATCTGGATACACAGTATTATCAAAACTTTAGATGATAATACGGAAGCCTACAGGCACCACTTGAAAATATTAACTTCTAAAGACATAACTCAGGCCCTGTGTTTTTTGAAATAGCATGGAAATTTCTATTCTCAGGCCATATCACACCCTGAATCCATGGTACTGTTCTCCCAACCATTTGTGTTACTTACCATTCCTTTAAAATACTGAAGGAAATATTCAGATGAAGGAGATTTAGACCGGTTTTCTGTACAAAGGCCTGCACTGGTAAAATCCCCAAAACAGAACTTTAAAATTGCAACTAATGTAATACTGGCTTAATATCATATGATTACCAACTCTAATGAGTTAGTTATATCTGCCTGAAGCAGACATCAAGAAGATTCTGAGGCTGAATCTAAGCTCAGCGAAAGAGAACTGTGAGGAATTTTTTGTGAAATTTCAGCAAACGGTGCAAAACCCAGGAAGGTGATAGCACTTAACGTATTTGCTCACTTTGGTTAAATGACATGAATTTACTTTATGAGAGCATTCAAATTCTTATTCTATGAACATTAAAATTTTTTCATCCTAACGTATAACTGAACACAATGCCAGTAAGGGAATATAGCATAGATAAAATGGCAGTATATTGAGTGCGGGGAGGTAGCTAAGCTCCCAGCAAAAAACCAGGTCCCTTTGGTAGAGTTGCAAGGGATAAGAAAATAATAGAGAAAAATGGAAAATAAAAGAAATAAAAGAATACACAGAGACAAAGATATAGTTTTATAAGTTCATGAAGATTACAGGCAAAGTGGGATCTCAGGGGGCCTAGACCTTCTCCGTGGGTCTCATAAAGCCCCGAATGAGGTCTTACATGGTAACTTATAGGGAATAGTGATTAATTGCCGGGGGTAACAGATTTACATAACAACAGGTAGTTCCTCTCAAGTTAACAGATTTTCAAAAGGCTTCTACAGATTCTTTAACTAATTCTATCTACCTGAGCAAATGGTTATAAAATCTTTCAAAGGTTAACTTCTAAGTTCTAAGGTAAGTTTACCACTTAACAGAGGGGTTAAACAGAGATACGTTGGCTCCATATTTATTAGGTTATTGTGAATGGAGACAGGTAGTCTGGAG
>RJWJ010007490.1:0-57387 GCA_004363605.1 Indri indri | reverse complement strand
CTCAAGTCAAAATTGCAGATGATGTTCAATTTGTAAGCAGTCTAAATATTTCAAAACAATGATGGTTATTAATCTTCAAGTGACTTTCTTTAAATTTTGTTGGCCCTGTCTACAAGGAACAACATCTTCCCACCTTTTCTCTGCTGCTGTATAGCCAATGCTCTCTGGAGCATTAACTGGAAGCAAAGGTAAGACAAAATCTTTTTGAAGTTAAAATAATAAAAATCATAACAAATGAATAATATAAAATAAATAGAAGGAACAAAAACACAAGTCAGGATAAAAAAATAGTCTGCAAACAAAATTTTTACATTTAATGCATTTTGTTAGCAAACCATAAAGTGTCCTTAAGAAACTTTGAGATGCTTGGAGGTAGCAATCATGATTATTTCTGAATCACCTTACCAACTCATCTCTAGCGGGAGCTACTCTAAAGCTAGCCGAGTTTAATCTCTGTTTTTCAAAGCTCTTCCAATAATTAAATCACCTTTTCCTGTGAGAGAAAAGAAAGGATGTTTGCTTAGGTTTAGTTTATGGTGTTTCCATAAATTTCAAAGAAGGAATTGGCCACATTCCATAAACAAATTCTCTTCTGCGAGAACAGGATGGGTCTTCATATCACAGTTGATGTAACCAGTCACAGACCATGCTTTTGTAACAACTACAACCTTCATTCTTTGTCTTCCTAAAAATGTGCACACCTCCTAAACTTTCTGTTCTTTCTTGTATTCTAAGCTTGCTCAATAGGATATATACTATTGGTATACAGTTTTTCTTTCCCTCCTTGGCTATTTCTGGTTGAATTATTTAAGCTGTTTGGAACTATGCAATTCCTCAGGAAATAACAATTGATCTCTTGTTAGAGCATGAAGGTGACCCTCAAGCTCCTTTTTCTAGAATTTTTGAGAAATCCTGCATGAGAAAGCAAGGTTACTAGCCTAAGCACAAATTGGAAACCAAACAGTGGACCATATCCTAATAAGAATCATTGGAAACATATTCTTTAGACTGTGGAAGTATTGTACAACTACTGTGAGTTCTACTTTTAGTTTTTTCGTGCGCAAAGCATGAATTTTTAGTCATGAGCTTGTGAGTCACTATTAAAGGGTTTGAGGTCTTTTCTTCATTAACGCATTTTTTTCTATAATATCCCACAGACCTGGAAGGATTCATATGCATTCCAAAATGCCCTCAATCCTTCAGACCTGCCCTGCCTTAGATAAACTAAGTTGAAGTAGTGTCTTTTTGTCAAAAGATGGTAATGTCACTTAATAAAACTTGTTTTCCTTTATGCAGAGATGCTATAAATTTTCCCCTGGGTTACAAGGTACATCAGATTTAAAAAAAAAAAAAAGAGAGAGAGAGAATTCAAACTTAGAACTCAGGAAAAGGTAAATGTTTCCTGAGATTTTTGGTTATAAGAAATAAAAAAGGGCAGACCTTCATTGCAGGTCTGATGAAGAAATGCTCATGTTTAGTCATAGACTTCCCAGGCCATTGGAAAAGGCCAAAGAAATATTCAGTCTATCAAGTAAACCTCAAGTAAGTATTGACATCTACCAAATGAGTTTGGACTTTAGACCACCTAAGGCTTTCTACTAGTTCTAAAATATCATGATTATAAAACTACAGTTGCTATGGTTTATACTCTTGGATCTTGTGGTGCTGACTCCTTAATGATGCTATGTTTATTCATGCCCTTTCCCCATATTTCCCTGTTATCTCATTTGAAAAATATAATTGTAAATGATATCTTCCTAGGAAACTTCATTATCTATCTTTTTGCCCACTTTTTAACAGAAGCCATTAATGCCATGAAATTCTCTGGAGACTTTATGAATATTCTTCAATGTCCTGTGTCTTTTGCCAAGACATACACATATGGACTTAAGGAAGTAGGTTAGACTTCTGCTCTGAGTTAGGATGAAGAAGGATGTAAAATACCTCTACTCCCATAATAACTACAAGAAAAGAGTCAGACAAAATAAAAACTATCCTTTCCTAAGGATCTAAGGAAAAGCAATGGCAGCAAGGAAGTCTTGATAAATTATATCCCAGAGAGAATGAGCCCTTCTCAGGTGAGCAGAGAGTGGTAGCAGCTTTCATTATGGGGTCCAGAGCCCAGGCGAGCTGCTACAGATGGGGATGAGGGGAAACAGCCAGGCCTTCCCCGGATGACTAGGCTGTTGGGCTGGTAGGCAGACTTGGGAGTCCGGAAGAACTCAGTCCAGCAAGTCTATTCATCCAGCGTTCCCCTCGATGAGAGAGCAGCAGTAGAAAAGGGATATTTATAAAACGTGAAGAAGCAGGAAAATGCAATAATCAAGAAAAAATTTAGAAGAAATATTAATAAAAACAGATTCAGAGATAACCTGGATGTTGAAATCAGCAGATGGGAACTTTAAAATAATTATTATAGCTCTATCAAAGAATTTATAGGAAAATTCATAACATGGGTGAAGAAATGGACTTTTCTCTTGATTTTCTGGGAAAAATGGAAATCCTACAAAATGAAAAAATAGAAATTTTAAAACATAAAAATACCATATTGGAAGTCAAAATTTATTGGATGAGCTTAACAGCAGATTGGATATTGTAGGAAAAAAAAATGAGTGAACTTGAAGAAGTCAATAAGAATTATCTAAACTAAAATAAAAAGAAAAAAAATTAAATCAACAGAACATTCACAATGGTGAGATAATGTCAAACAGTCAAACATAATTGGAGTCCCAGATGGAGAGGAGAGAGAGTGGGTCAAGAAAACTTTTGAAATGATTTTTTTCATAGCAAAGAAATATTCATTTCACAATGGTATCTCTCTCTTCCACCTCACCCTGGGCTAGAACTGGTACAGGTATGTGGACAGTCCTGTCAGTTTAAAGCATGGCTGGTCCTGAATTACAGTAATTAAATCAAAGTAAGCTTGTTCTAAGACTCGAGGTGTAGTAACCTTCATTTCTATGGAAGACAATAAACCAGTAAGTTCCATGCAGTTATAACTACTGCATAGTTCTATTTTTAGTTCAAACATGGTAAAACCCAAATCCCAAATCTCTGGGGCAAAACAAGCAAAACCTTAAGCATAAACATTTCATGTAATCAGCTTATAGATTATCCTTCTCTTTCGTCTATATGGCTTTTTAAAAACACAAAACAGAAGGAAACAGAGCAGTGGTGTAGCAAGTAAATATAGAAATGCTCCTTTTAATAAGTTACTCTGTCAAATATTAATGTAATAAAATAGAAGTTACAAGTTACAGGGTATGGAGAGGCTGTTAAGGAGTAGAACTTCACCTATGGAGGGCAATGATGAGTGTGATTGCCACGGATGAGGTTAAAACACTACCACTAGCTCAGCCAAGAAGCCCAAAAAGGCGGTGAGAAGCTCTTTTCTCCTTAGTAGAAGGCTTACGGTTTTGGGGGTGAGAACAGTGGGGAATGTTACATCCACACTAGCAGGAGTGGAGGGGGAACAGCTACTTGTGGAAGCTTCTGTGGCACGCCTCTGTCTTCTGCTGGCACTTGGTCAAACGCTCTGACAACATGAAACAAAGCCACAGGAAAGGAAAAAGTCAAAGACGTTTTGACCTCATAAAATTATAGTATGGCTAAATGGGAAAAATTCATATTTTATTCCATAGTTCACATTTCCCAGCCAGTCAGTATTTAATGATTCTTTGGTATAGTCACCTCACTTTCCTAGGTTTTTGAAATTTTCTGATTATAAATTTTGTCATTATGTGCTATTATTTTAAAATAAATACTCTGGTTTGATGGAGGAAAATTAGTAATATTAATTGATTTGATCAGTAATTTTAGGTGATCTCTGGTTGTAACACTGTTCTTGGTAAATGGAGCTGAGAATCAAAAAGAATAGCTTTGAAGATTGTTGAGGACAGTGACAAACCGCAGAGCCTTACGGTCCACATAATTCTCCTACAGCACCACTTCAGAATGAAAATAAAAAGGAAAAGAGAGAGTACGGTGGAAAAAGAGGTTGGAAACTGAGTCGGGGGTAGAGGCGTATGCGGGATTGGGAATGAATGGATCTGATTGAATGATTATAGTGCTGTGCAGCAGAGAGGAGGGATAAAATTAACAAGAAAAGAAAAAAAATACCAGTAAAATTCTTGGAGTTACTCTTGAGAAAGTTCCATGTAAGGTTACTTTCAGCTTATACTTTGAATAACAGGTGCCTGCTTCTCATTCTGAAAGGCTTCTAAGACCACATTCCATCATTTTCCCTCTTGGATTCTCAGACTCCCTGAAGAAACAGCCTGTGTTTTTTGAAAAGGAATAGTGAACAAGTCTCCTCTTACTTTCAAGCTGAGATGAGAAAGAATCAAAAAGAATAGAATCTCTTCCCTTCTCCCACCCCATCCCCTTTCCCTGGTATCAGCAATCACTACTTCTAATTCTGCAGTCAGGAACATGCATCCACATTAGCATCTTATCATTATCTTAGTTCCATTTTGAAACCTAGAATTCTTTTCTGGCAAGAGAATGCAAGAGTGGGAATTCTGTACTACATATTTGGCCAGAGAACAGTTAGAAAATGAATTGTCTCTTTTTCTAGGAACATTGACAATCCTGAAAGGGTTAATTAATTTCTCTTTTGATCACACTTTATTCAAGATCCTGCTTGACTCTCCATGGGGTCAAATCAGTTGTAAATTAAGCTTGAAAGAGTCACAGTAAAAAACTTTTCAAGTGATTATTAACTTGGGCAATGAATACATTTTGTTAAAAGCATATAAACATGATACCCAACATTGCTATCACTCACACACACCCACCCACACACACACACACATACACACACTCAAAAGTGCTAGCCACATGTTAAATTGCGAGAACAGGTAGAAAAAAATTGAGAAGGGTAATAAAAGTCTTTAAGGATTCGCTTCCTTTTTAGTCAAATTATTAATGGCCATGAGAAAGTAAAGTGATTTGAGAAAAAAAAGCTTGCTGAGTACCAGCTGCTGCTGAAGTCAACTAATTACAACATTCCACTTGATATCCCACTAGATACACATGCATGCACAAGAATGGCTTCAACATTTTACAATTAGACTTTTAAATTATCTTCTGTAAGACTCAGTTGTAGGCAAAAGTCATTTCATGCATAAATGACATCGAGAAACAAACTTCCAATTGGTTTCATACAACCAATCTCAGTATCCTCCTTGAAGTCTAATAGACGCTGGATCCAGTTCTTCCCCTCAGTGAAAAGACTGGACTGTCCTTAAAAAGAAAAAGTAATTGCTGCCGTCAATTTAATAACATATCCTCCCTTTAGACTGTGAGCAACTCCTGGGCAGAAACCAGGTGTTTTACTTTTGTATCCCCAGGACCTAGCAAAGAGCTGACCATCTGGTAGGTAAACATCAGTAAATATTAGTTGAATGGATAGCAAGGAGGATGCAATCGCCAGCATGTCATGTTTAAGGGTGGTGCCCAGTGACTCCTTGGGCCCTGAACCTTTTATTATAAGTCTTTTTTTTTTTTTTTGGACTAAAACATTAATGGCAATCTCCTGAGGGACACAAAAGTAGACTTGAATAAATGGAAAGATCTCCCCTGTTTGTAGGTAGAATGGCTCAACATTATAAAGATGTCAGCCCTTCTTAAGTTAACTTATACATTTACAACAATCCTAATAAAATAGCAACAAGTTTTTTTGTGCAATTAGGTAAGTTGATACTAAAGTTCAAATGGAAAACAAACATGCAAGAATGCTCCGGAAAGCATTGAAAAAGAAAACTGTAAGAGGGAACCAGGGAACTAGCCCTACCTAAAGCACAATTCACCATACAGCCTCTATGATTTAAACATTGTGGTACTGGTACAGGAGTAGACAAATAGACTACAGGAGAAGAATAGGAATAGATCCAAAGACATATGGAAATTTAGCATATGATAAAGATGTATCCTGAATTACTGGAGCAAAGATCAACTTTTTAATAAATGATAGCCATTTGGCAAAAGATAAAATTAGATCCATACCTCACTCTGTACACAAGAATAAACTCCAAATAGGTCAGAAATCTTAGTGTAATTAATGAAGCCATATGAGTATTAGGAAAAAACATGGGGGAATTATTTTTTAACCACAGTGTAGGAAAAGGTTTTCTAAATATGACTCAAAATCCAGAGGCGATAAAAGGAAATATTGTTAAATTTGACAACATAAAAATTCTTCAAAATTACGTGGCAAACACCAAAAACAAAGTTAAAAGGCAACTGACAAAACGGGAGAAAATGTTTGCAACATGTATCCCAAACAAAGGGATAAAAACCCTAATATATAAGAACTCTTAAAAACTGAAGGACAAGGACAAAAACCCAGGAGAAAAATGGTAAAAATACATGAATAGATAATTTATTTTTAAAAAATACAAAGGGCTCATAAACATATGTAAAGATGTTCAAATTTCCTCATAAGTAAAGAAACACAAATTAAAGCAACACTAAATGACTATTTTTCACCTATCAGGTTGGAAAAATCTAAAAGTATAACAACACATGCTATTGGCTGGACTATGAAAAAATATGCATTCTCGTAAATTGCTAGAAATGCAAACTGGAACAAGTCTTCTGGATGGGGAATCTAGTAATATGTAACAAAGCTATGTATTCACTTATCCACAACAGAGAGTGTTTGAATAAACTATGGCACAGCCACAAAATGGAGTACTCTGCAACTGCATAAAGAAGCATAAGGACCATCACTGTGAACTGACATAGAATGATTTCCAGGACTAAGTGCTAAGTGCAAAAAGCGAAGTGCAAAATATTATGTATAGTGTGTTATCTTCATTAGGAAATAAGGCAAAATAAGATAGTATACAAAAAGAAATACAGAAAGAACAAACTAAAAACTTTAATGGGAATGGTTTTTTACAGTGGGTAGGTGAAATGAGGTATTAAGAATAGGGGAAAATATAAACTTTTTGTATATTTCTGATTTTTAGAACCATGGTAATGTTTTGGATAGCCAAAAATAATTAAAATCAACCAGGACATGGGGGAGTCCAAAATGGAATTCCAGCAGGGTTAACCCAACTGTATTTCTGATGAATAACATAGCCACACTGAAGGGATTGGTGAAGAAAAGAGCTAACCTCAGTCACTTTGCAAAACAAGATCTTACTGTTCTATTATGTAAAGCTAAAGAAGAGAGACAATTTTTTTTCTCTCTTTAGTAAATTTTGTTTTCACAGAGATATGAGTTAGTAATTCTGAAACTAAATTCATGCTTCCTAGGATGGAGAAAATCATAAATAAGTTTCGGATAATGAAATCCGGAAGATTCTTATGATGTTGGATAGAAATCAGAGGTAACATGAAAAAAATAGCTTTCAATAATATGAAGATACACATGTGTGCATACATATACATACATGTATATGTGTGTGTATATATATCTATATATAAAAGAGCTAGGGCAGGGATATTGCAAGATGGAATACCTTGTACGAAAAGTAAGAAAGTACTCAACGAAAGGAAAAAAGTGTATGTAAAAGGACAAAGGAAATTTTTTGAGGAAACTCATTTACTGAAAAATAAATAACATCCATTAGTTCGTACCAATATAAGTAAATAATATATAAATAAATGAGAGAAGGGACTATTCTTCTTTACATTAAAATTCTAATTAGTAAATGTGAAGGGAATGAATAAATTAACACCACAGAAATATTTGTAGGCAAGAATCATCAATAAATGCTAAAATTAAGTAAATAAAGATGAAAAGTAGGGTATTTGTGTAGTCTCAAAGTATCTCTCTCCAAGATATTTATTAATTACAAGAGGAAAAATAGTAACTTTACAGTAATTTGGCAGACACTGCCTCAACCAAATGATCAAAGTTAAGGTCACCACTAATTATGTAACACTCGACACAAAGTACCTCCTGATATGACACCTTGAGAAGGACACAACACTGCTTCTGTGGTATTCTTGAGAAAAATGTATAATCTGAATTTAATCATGAGGAAATATCAGAAGAACCCAAATTGAGAGACACTCTACCAAATAATACTCTACCAAATAACAGTGTCAAGATCATGAACATCCAAGAAAATCTGGAAAAATATCCCGTTCAAAAGAGACTACAGATAGGTAACTAAACCTAATGCAGGAAATGGATTGAATCCTGGCCCAGAAAAGGACATAAATGCTACAACTGATGAAATTTGAATAAGGAGACCATTAGATTAATGACAGTATTGTGTCAGTATTAATTTCCTGGTTTTGATAATTGGACTATGGTTATGTGAGATGTTAACATTTTGGTAAGCTTGCTAAAGGGTAT
Organism: Indri indri; assembly: GCA_004363605.1. NCBI lineage: Eukaryota > Metazoa > Chordata > Mammalia > Primates > Indriidae > Indri > Indri indri. The sequence continues at coordinate 49,070 of RJWJ010007490.1, read as the reverse complement.
ATGGAAACTTTGTATATTATTTTTTATAAATCTAATAATTATTTCAAAATAAACTATTTAAAAGGAATAAAAGAAGACCAAAAAATGATATTTTATAAATACATTAATGACAGCTTTACAAATGCAAATGGTATCTGGGAGGTATAATATGCAAAGTTATTATGGACTACACATCATGGTTTAAATCAGTCTATCAGTTATCAAAGGAAGAAGTAAAAATGGTGGGAGGGAAAGGCCAGAATACACATTTGGCCTGTTACCTGCTCAGGGAACTTAACCCAGCGAATGCTGAGTCTTGCTCTATATACTAGTTTAACCCTGAAGTTTTTAACATCATTAAAAAATTATTTTAATTATCAAATAACTCAAAAACTATATAATAATGAACATCTTCACATCCAAAGGGTACTAATCTAGTTTGCAGTCCCACCAGCAGCGTATGAATGTTCCTATCTCTCCGCATCCATGCCAACATTTACTGTTTTGGGATTTTTTGATAAAGGCCAGTCTCACTGGAGATAAGTGATATCTCATTGTGGTTTTGATTTGCATTTCCCTGATGATTAGACATGTTGAGCATTTTTTCATATGCTTTTTGGCCATTACTCTTCTTTTGAAAAGTTTCTGTTCATGTCCTTTGCCCACTTTTTGATAGGGTCGTTTGATTTTTTTCTTGTTGATTTTCCTGAGTTCTAAGTAGATTCTAGTTACCAGCCCTTTATCGGATTTGCAGCATGCAAAAATTTTCTCTCATTCTGTAGGTTGTCTGTTTGCTCTTGTGACAATTTCTTTGGCTGTGCAGAAACTTTTTAATTTGATCAGGTCCCATTTATTTATTTTGGTTGTTGCTGTGATTGCCTTTGGGGTCTTCTTTATAAATTCTTTGCCTAGGCCAATGCCTAGAAGAGTATTTCCTACATCTTCCTCTAGAATTCTAATAGTTTCACTCCTTAGGTTTAAATCTGTTACCCAGCGTGAGTTGATTTTTGTGAGAGGTGAAAGGTGTGGATCCTGATTCAATCTTCTACATGTGGCTATCCAGGTTTCCCAACACCATTTATTGAATAAAGATTCTTTTCCCAGTGTATGTTTTTGTCTGGTTTGTCAAAGATTAGATGGCTATATGAAGATGGTTTTATATCTGGGTTCTCAGTTCTGTTCCACTGGTCAATGGCTCTGTTTTTGTGCCAGTACCAAGCTGATTTGATTATTACAGCTTTGTAATAGAGTTGAAATTAAAAAAAAAAAGATATTCATAGTAATGTTGTACTATTGCTTGAAACAGCAAAAAGTAAGCAAATAAATGAAAACTGTCAACCAAAAAAAAAGGGGGTAGGGTACTAATCACAAGTGGTCATCAACTGTTAGTTACAGGATTTAGAGGGAACAGTTTTCCCCAACTATTTATGTATTTTTCAATTCAACAAACATGTTTAAGTATCTATTATGGGTCAAGCTAGTGCTTCATTTACATTGCTTTTAATTTATCCATAGTTGTAATTATTCATCATTAAGATTGAACTTTTAGCAAGTCATCCCAAATTAGTACAACTTCACATATGAATTGTTAAATTATATTTGGCCTAAAGCAGCTTCCCTACACGTTTTAAGTTTGGCCTGAAGTTTTCTCCGTACACAGTGAATTGTAACCTAATTTGATGTGAAAACAGCTGGAACCTACCCTACAAGTAGCTGAGCCTTACCCAACCACACGCAGCCAACTGCTTAGAGCAGGTTCAAATAAGGCCAACACCAAACTAGCCAATCCAGCCATTTCTGTACCTAACTTCTGTTTTCTGTTTGTCAGTTTCATTTTTTTTGTCCACAAATGTTATTCAACCATGTGGCAGCCCTGGTGTCGCTCTGAACCTATTCTGGTTCTGGGAACTGCCTAATTCACCAATCATTCTTTGCTCAATTAAACTCTGTTCAATTCATCTGAAGTTTTTCTTTTAACAGAATAAATGGCACCTTCCTCTAAGGACATAGAAACACTGCTGGCATAATTATTTCTAATACAGGCTTGAAATTCAAGTGCAGAAAAAGAGCATCTTGCATTCTCAAAGAAGTAGGTTTAATAATTGTAAATGATAAAAATAGCCATGGTTGATTGAGCACTTATGTGCCAGGCAAACACTCAACCATGTGCTTTTCATGAAGTATCTCATTTAACTTTATTGTAATAACACTGTTACGCTGTTTACAGATTAGGAAATGGAGATAGAGTTCAAGTAACTGCCAATCGAATAACCCCAAATCTGTCTAACATCAGAGCCCTCAAATACAGTCATCATGTAAATCCTTCCAGCCCAATAACAGGGTTCCCTGATTCCTATGCTATTGCTTTATTTCCCTACACTCTCCTTTCTTATGACCCCACCTCATAACAAGATTAACTCTGGACTCTCAGCATCCTGTCAGAAGAGCAGGATATAGTTATTTATTTTTCTTCTCTGGATGAAGCCTTGGGTTACTTCTCTTTGGCATCGTATTTGGCACCTCGTAACATTCTAGAACTCAGTTCATTTAATATATTCTTTAAGGAAAAGACAGACCATAATGGGAAAAATTATTTCTAAGATTCTACCAGAAGATTTCAGAAACTGGAAAAGATTATGTCTTTTAGCAGAAGGCTTATTTTAAGGTTTTGTTATCATCAACCTTTAACCAGTCTCCAAACTTATAATTGCTCTAACTATAATCTAAAGAATCCCTGAAGTGCTGAATTCTCAAGAGGTGAAAGCTCTAATCACCCAGGGGTCAGGGATGAATGCAAGGAATTTGATTTCTTTGCTCGCTTCAGCCCCAGAGGCGATTCGCTTCACCTCTCCATTCTTCCTTTCCTTGGTCACTTTCTGGGATACCAAGAGACCTGCCAAGGAGAAGTCAACTTACTATGTCCAGAGTCATTTTCTTAATTCACAGATTGTAGAAGAGAAATTCAAAGTTGAAAATCACTCAGGCTCAAGAAAAATACATAAACAAGCAGCCAAGTATAGACAGAGAAAAAAAGCGTCATGCTTGAAAGAACTCCTGGATATCTTGTTCAGTAAAAGTTCCCTGTCCTCCCAAATTATTGCTTTAAAACAAATAAGCTTACTCATTTCTCAACTGTGATGCTGTGGTGGGCCCTGTACCACAGCTTTCAACCCACAGCTGCGTAGGCAGCCTCTCTATTCCACCATGCCTACTGTGTATTCTCTAGGGCAATGTCCAGATTTTCTAGAAAACCAGAAGTGGCTCTAGAACCTGTAGAGCTCTGCCAAAGACGGCAATGAGGCAACTTAAGTACTATTGAAAAGAATTCCTTGATGACTAAGATCCGTGGAGAAATATCTAAGATCTAAATATCTTAAGCCATATGGCTTCTATATATGTTTTGGCCATTCAAATCTAAAATCCCCAAACTAGAAAAATATGGGATTTTCTTGCAAATTCTGTATAACTACTTGTAGGTGATGTCCTGCCACACATACCTGTAGGTGTGACATAAATCTGGACTTGGGAAATATATTTTTTATTTAAGAGCCTGTCAAAGCTGTGGGTTTGATTGTGAGAAGCTATGAAGAAACTTTAGGTTGATCCAAAATACTTTGAATCACACAGAACAGATGAACTCTTTCTGAAATAGGACTTGTTGGCAACTCACCCATTTTTCAAAGCTGTTGATTTCCTCTGAAATTTCATGTTTCAAGATTATACCATTAGAAAACTATCAGTGTTATTTACTTAATGTCCTATCTTGGTAAAAAACAGACCTGAGGTAGCTTATGTAATCATATGTGGCACAATGAGATTTTTTCCCCTAAAGATAAAGAAATTAGAGCAAAGTAAAAAGAGAGAAAAGAATAAGCTCAGGAGAGTTAGTACACAGAAATGCGTGTCTCAAGTTTCTGCACAGGAATAAGGGAAACCACACAGTAAGTTCTGGACTCCCTGGTAGACAAATCAAGAAGGAAGTATAGTCAGCTATGGAATTCATGTTGCCCGTAATGAAGGGTGATATGGAAAATACTCGGCAACTGGTGCAGTTCAAGTCCCAAACACCCCGATGCTTATGTTAACAAATGTAATACGGCATCTCAATATGTAGAATTTTGCCAACAAGTAATGTCATCCCCTGGACTTTGTCACTTTCAGATTAAAATCATCTGAGCACATGTTCAGAGAAAGACTCCTGTGTAAATCAAGCTCTTTGCTTAAAAGAAAATCATGGTTTTTTTAATTTGTTTCTTACGGTTTAAAACAGAAACTTTGTCAAGACTTCAGGTTAAAATTTGAATCTTTGATTTCTTTTTGATGATGTTTTTAAGTTACAAGTAGAATAAAATCTTCTAAATATGTCTACCAGTTCTTACTTTCTCTTATATATCTCATACATCAATACTCAGACTTTCAGAAAGTTTATTTTATGGCAAGATTTTCCTTAATCTGAATCCCAGTGAGGATATCTTTGGCCTGGAAACAGTAGAATGCTATGAAATCAGGAAAGATGAGTTCCACAAGCAGACTGTTAATTAAGGAGTAAATGAATGTGTTGTCCTTGATTCCCTGGGAAATGGCTTATAATAGCTTCTCAAAGAGAAACCAGCAAAATAGAAAAGGCTTCACAGGAGTGGAAATTTTACAAGGTAAACACAAGGAGGCACATTCATTTCTCCAGTAATCAATTTCATTCTTGGGAAGGGGCAGGAAAGAGTGTTGGGGATAAAGTGAGAGAGGTGCCCTAATCTCCCCTTGGCTTCTCCTGGGAAATTTTTAAGGGAAATTGATTTCAATCACGCAGAGAAGTTTGAGAAATTTGCTTTCCCCCCAAGTGCCTCTGACCCCAACCACAAGAGGGGACTTCACAGATTTTTCTAAATGAAGAATTCCAAGAATACAACAATCATTTCCGGGTTCTACAGCCTGTGCTTGCAATGAGCTCTTCCTTCAAAGGTGACCATAAAGTATGGATGACTTTAAGGACTTTAACTGATAATAAATGGACTTGACAGATGTTTAACATGCATGTTAATTTCAGTTTCCAGGCTTAGAATAGATAATCTTTTTAAATTGTTACCTTATGTCTTGGGGACCACTAACATGCCCTAACAGAAAGGAAAGAACTGAAGGAAAAAACCAGGAAACAGAGTGAGAGATTCAGAGGAAGGGAAAAAATTAGAAGAGAGAACAAAAGAGAAAAAAATGAAAAAAAAGACAGGTGTGCAAGTCACACATTTCCTGTGGTGTGAAGGTACGCATGATGCAGAAAACATTCCTCATCAACTTTGCTATAAATGTAAAAATATGATTGACCATTTCTGGGGAAAGAATAAATGTCTTCTAGGAAGGTTTTGTTTTTATTTTATTTTATTTTATTTTAAACCTTTAAGGGTCCCTTTTAAACCTGGGACCCTTAAAGTGTTCATTACATAGGCTGTGGGGAGTCCATGAATCCCTTGAAATTATATACAAAATGTGGTGTGTGTACATATATGTGTGTGTGTGATAGTCTGTGTTTATGTCAGTTTTTCAAAGAGTTCTTTTGCTAAAAGAAAGTTAAAACCAGTGCACAAAAAGGAATTTATTTGTAATTTACCTTGGATCACCACCTGAAGTTCTTGGATCACTTAACTGTAAAAGGATTCATTACTCTATTCCTGAGAAAGATAATATATGAATCTCAGATGTGGGAAAAAAAAATCGAAATGCTATGTGGCCCATTTCTTTACCTTCAGAAAGAATTGCAGCCTAAAATAAGTGAAAATACATTCATTTTTCAAACTCTACAGAGCAGATTTCCAAAACTTTTTTGATAGACTATTCATCTGTCACATTTCTCGCAATAAGTTCTCTTAAAGTTCTTCTTTATGTCAAGCCTAGCTCCCTCATGCTGTAAAATAATTTGGTCTCTTATGTTTAACAATCCAACATTTTTGGACACTGTTATTAAATCTGCCTCAGTTTTCTGTCTCCCAGTACTTTTGACCTTTCCACATGAATCATTCTCAAATCCATAAGTCATCTTCATGGCTTTCCTCTGAATTCTTTCCATTTATTTATGTTTTTCTATTAATATAAATTCAGAAGTGAATTCACCAGAAAGAGATTGACGAAACCTTCAGTCAATTGATAGACTTCCCTATGGTCATGGACTCCCCACAGACTCTATGGTATGTAATAATAAATTGCCAGAAAATAAGAATTATAGGATTGCCCTCTGAGGGTGAAATTATAAAATCAATATAAAATGAACCCACATTAAGACAGATTTGATGGGGGAAAAAAATCCAAAATCAGCAGGATGGTCATCTGGTTAAAGATTTTGTATTAAGAGAAAGATGGTATCACTCAGAAGAGGTGTTGGTCAGCCATCAAAGCTCGAGAACGAAGAGTCACAGAATCAGAGGCTGGCAGTGCCCACTCTCATAACATCCAGGAGGAAGGTGCTGGCCAGGTTCTTCTGACCCCCTACCTGGTCATGCTGCTCTCCTTGTTGAGGATATGGCTGCAGTAGCTGAAATCTTGCTGTCATAAATTTGAATCCCTGACCACGAAGCCCACTAGTGATTTGGCTGCCCTGTCTCTTGCCTACAAGAAACAAAGGTGTGCTTCAGATTATTGTGACTTTCTGGTCTCTGGCAGTTCTATTTCTCATAGGAAGGTAACCAATTAGTATTCTTTTAGCACTGAATCTATAGCCACATTCTCTAGATTTGACCAACTCTACCATCGAAGAAAACAAAACTCTGAGTCTGTAAGACAGATGCTGGGCAGAAGTGAAATACCGCTTCCTAGAGCCTTATCATCACTTCCTCCATGAATGCTTTATTCAAACTTGACCTCTTCCTACAACCTAGACTTCTTTAGGCACAAGTGAGTTTTGACAATCCCTAAGGTTTCCAGAACCTCTAAGGGTCTTTGTTTTTTCAATATCACCAATTAAGAGTCTTCCAGAACATCTAAGACTCCAGAGGTTTAAATCCTGAAGGGAAGGTAACTATGAAGTCTACTGGTTATTATGTCCGAAGTTTTCTTGAGTAAAAGAAAACATTTTTCTTTACTGAAGTTCAACATTTTCTTCCTAGCACTGAGAAGTGCAGATAATCAAGTATAACATGAGCTTCTAATTAGGTATCTGACTCAAAAATTTTCACTGTTGCTCCATCCCTAGCAAAATGTCCTTAGCTCATTGTCTCTGAAGAATGAAAAGAAATATACCACTAGCAGACATCAAGTCCATTTAAATAAAGTCACCCTGAAAGAAATGCTATAAATTGTATATGAAATCTAAAGGGGTTCACCAAAATGTCTTAACTAAATAAAACATTAAGATTTTCATGAGACTTGGAAGTAGGTCCAAAGACTAGGCCATCACTACTCTTCTTCTTTCTCTATTGAGGGGCCAGTTAACAAGAGCAGAAGATGGACATATTAATAGTATTTCCTGTCCCCAGGGTCTCAAGGGCTTCATTTGCAATAACGATTTGGAGAGGTTTGCCAAGTATTCACAGCAATCCACATACTTCCAGCCAGTGACATCCCAAGCATATGTGACACCCAGAGAAGACCATTTTTCAATAGCACCCTCCCTCTATATGATGAAATTATTAATTATTAATATAATGGCCCCCAAAATGCAGACAGTGAAAATTTTCCTTTATTGAACTTTATATATATAATCATACCATAAATAAATAAATACTACAGTAAGGGAATACTACACTAAGGGAAAAAGTAGTGGATTACTTTCTCAATGTTCTCAATTTGCTCAAAGTATTTTTTGAAAGAAAAGGGAAACAGACTCGTACATTGGTCTGTTATTGTCATGAACAGTTAATATTACAATTTAGGTTTTTGAGCCTTAGCTTCTGCTAATTTTAAAATTCTAAACACAACTAACTCCAAGTAGTCACACAGAATGACAGAATTAAAGTAACTCTAGTTCTGTTGAATTGTATTTACAATCATTATTTTAAAAATCCACAGTTTAGACACAGGAGTATGTGAAGATACAAACCATGGCCAAAGTGAGCTGCAATGATTCTGAATTTTATTACAAACTTACTCTTGAAACAAATACATGTGGCTGAGTCTCATGTGTCAGGGGCCAACTTCACATCTGGCAATTCTCTAAATCAGCTTTCATGTGAAATGCAATGTTCACTGAAGAATAAGTTTTTTAGAAAGAGCTAATTTGAAGCATACATGTAAATAATTAAAACACAATAGTAATTGCTCTACTTGTTTAGATCTTAAGCCAACAAAAGATTTTTTTCAGGGAGGGGTATTTTCCCATTGAGGATGTTTAGACTTGCAGGCCATTGTGATAATAAAAAGCAGACCAACTCTTTTTTTTATTTCAAAATATTAAGGGGGTACAAATGTTTTTGTTACATGGATAGCTTTTGTAATGCTTGAGCCAGGGCTATAAGTGTGCCCATCACCGGAATAGTGCTCATTGTACCCCTTAGGTAGGTTTTTCCTCCTTTCCCCCTGCTTGATTTCCAATGACTTTTACTTCTGTGTACATGTGTGCCCATCAGTTAGTTCCAATTTATTAGAGAGTACATGTGATGTTTGCTTTTCCATTCTTGAGATACTTCACTCAGGAAATTGCTGCAAAGGGCATGAATTCATCCTTTTTTATGGCTGAGTAGTACTCCATGGTATACACATATCGCATTTTGTTAATCCACTCATGAATTGATGGGCACTTTGGTTGATTCCACATCTTTACAACTGTGAATTGTGCTGCAATAAACATTGGAGTACAGGTGTCTTTTTGATAATATGACTTATTTTCCTTTGGGTAGATACTCAGTAGTAGGATTGCTGGATCAAATGGTAGGTCTATCTACTTTTAGTTCTTTGAGAAATCTCTATACTGTTTTCCATAGAGGTTGTACTAATTTGCAGTCCCACCAACAGTGTTCAAGGATGCCTTTCTCTCTACATCCATGCCAGCATCTATTGTTTTTGGACTTTTAAATAAAAGCTATTCTAACTGGGGTAAGGTGATATCTCATTGTGGTTTTAATTTGCATTTCCCTGATGATTAGGGACATGGAGCATAACTCTTAATTACTTTTATTATTGTTTTTACCTTCTCTATAGACAATGTACCCCTTATTGCCTGTATCTGGGGTACATTGGTCCCCATGACTCAACTTTCCATATGCTACTTCCTCCAACTTTATGAAGTTGGATTGCAGTCTTGATGGATCACATTGTTCTTACAACAATCTTAAACACTCCCTCCACTTTGAGCCATGGAGCAAGTAAAATTATCCACTTTTTTCACAGAAGTCTGCTGTACAAACTTTCCTCACTCTGGACCTATACATGTCCCACTGTTGGCAGAGTCCACAGAGTAGAGCCTGAATCTTTGACCTGGGATGGCCAGCTCAAAAGACTTACACTTAGAGTGTCTTGCCTCTATCTCATTCATTTCTTTCTCTCCCAAGGTGGTATCACTGCCTAACTCCCCAAAAGTATCTTACTTCTTTCATATCGCTGAATCTAACATGCAAAGGTTCAAGTCTTCATTCTATCTGCTTGCTCACAACCTTGTATATTAATACTTTCCTTCCAAAGGAAATACATGGGGGTCAAGTTTGCTCTGTATTGCTTCTTCTTCCCAAATACCTGCCATGTTTTTCTTATATTTTAGTATTATTTCATCTCTTTATTTATGCACCTCTTATGAACTTATTAGAAATCATTAAGTATAGTCTTTAATCATAAAGCAATTTCCTACTTTTCACCCTTGGTATGCTTGGACCATATTTTTGCTTCTATAAAAATTTACTCTCCTGAGTTTAGATTGTGTTGTGTTCTGGCTAAGAAAAAGAACTTCAAGCATTCTTTGCCTATCTACTATCTAGATCTCTTTCCAAGTGGAAGTATTTATCAATAGAGTTTTCTAGCCATGGAATGTTAACCTTATCCAAGTCCATGTATGCTTTGAATCATTGATTTATTGTATATTGTATGTGCAATTTTCTATATGTATGATTTACTGTTTATTGCATGAACACCTACTGTATAAACATTTATTGTACAAATATATTGTTAGAGCTTCAGATGTGTCAGAAACTGTGCTAGGTGCTGGAGATACAGTGATTAACAAGACAGGAAGTAGCTTCTGGCTTCATGGAGCTTACAATCTACAAGTGACTTGAGTTTACATTCTTTACATTACTTCTAGAATTATCCAACTCCTGAAGCAATCTCAGGAAGCACATTTGCAAAACCTCTCATAAAAGACTATGGTTCAACTAAAGACTTCATGATCTGCAAGTACATTCAGTTAGAACACAGGGTGCCTATAGGTAATACTCCATAATGATTAAGAGCTCCAGCTAGGGTCAGGCAGTCCTGGGTCAACTCCTGACAATCCCCACTGGCGACAGTGGACCTTGACAGTACAGCTGACCTCTCTGTGCCTTAGTTTTCTGCAGGCCAAATGGGATAAAAATAGTGTGTATCTCCTAGAGTTATTGTGAGGATTAAATAAAATATAAAGAGCTGAGAACAGCACCTAGCACATAGTAAATGATGAATAAAGTCATCCATTATTATTAGTTAACATTATTTTCTGATGTAAATATTTAAGCAAAGGATCCATTAAATAAATATTAGAAGCAAAACAGAAGATCATTGCATCTTTAAAGCTCAAAATCAACATACTAACACTTGGATGTTGAAGTAGTTTGTTCATAAAGGTATCAGAAGAATCCAGTCAGGAAAACCAAATCCACACCACGTATTTCAAGAGAGGGTATTGTCTACAAAAGTGTTGGCCAGGTAGAAGAGAGAAAAAAGAAGGAGCAGGGATATTCAGAGATCAGGAAGCTGCTGATGTGCACTTGGCTGGTGTCCAGTGGCTTGCACCTGCTGCCCTGCTGCTAGAGATGCTGCCACTGTCAGTCTAAAACCACCGTGACCAAGGCTGGAATTGCCAAAGAGACACCACCATTGCCAGGACTGGACTATCTGCAAAGATGTCCTGCTGAGGAACCCACCAGCATCCCTCTGCCGCCCTCAGAAACTACTAGCAACTGCCAGTCCCTGCTATGGAGGCAAAAATCCCTCTTCTTTCTGCCTTCTGCCCTCCCACCAGTCAGTACCTCCACTGGCAGAACCTAACGGGGAGGCAGCTGACAGGAGAGCCTGGGAAATGTAGTTTTCAGACTACCAGCCCCGGCCGTACAAAACAGAATGGAGAAGGGCAGGTATGAGGCTGAGAATCAATGGGTAAATAGCAAAGAAAACAAAACTTATTCAGATCCATTATCAAATCAAAGGTGAAGGGTTATCAAGATAATTTAATTCCACTTCAAGTTAGAAGATAAAAATATATTCTCTCTTCTGCCCACTTTTTATTGGTAGTTGATTTTGTTTTAGTATGTTTCATATTTATTCTGGTACAAACTTCACCACAGAGTTTATTAGAGGTTTCTATACCCTGATTTAAAAAAAAAAAAAAAACAGGTTAAAAAGTGTTTTAAAATGAAAGAATTCTAACATTAGGAATAGAATTCTAAAATGCCACTCTATCTTTCCTACTGATCAATGCTGCCGGATTGCTGTTTTGGTAATGTGCACTGCAGAGATGTCAATACAACGTTCTCTTGCCTGTCTGGGTCACTGAGCCGGGTATGGGAGCTTCTAAGCAAGAGCTTCCCCAGTAAAGAAAAACTATGCCAAGAAAATGATAATAGATAATGATTATTGCCCCAAAGACATAGAAAGTAGCTTTTCGGAAAGCAGGATCCGTGGCAAGGCAGTATAGCCTTGTTATGCAGTCAAGAAAGAAAAAAAAAAAGTTACAACTTTTCTTACCTGGTTCTTAAATAATTTTTTGTACTAAAAAAAAAAAAAACCCTAAGAAGTCACATAAGGAGAATATTCATTCATATGTTTAACAGCTACTAGATACAGATTATCACAATTATTTCCTGATATTAGGTCTGATGTAGCTGTTTCTACTAGTTAGAATCTGTGTTAACGAAATTGAGATCGGAGTTATTAGTACTTACTTGGACAGGTTGCTTTCACATGAGAAGTACTGTTTCAGGATCAGGTGCAGGTGGATATACCAGGATTTGGACATGGATGTGGCGTATCAGCTGGAAAGGAGTTAGCATATAAGTAGAAGTGGCCATTTATGTGGTGTGATTTGAAGAACTTCATGGTGAGACCTTCATGAAATCTCCCCCATTCTCTTATTCCTCTTTAGTATGAGTATGTTTTATTTTCCTAAAATAAGAGCATGGTGCCTTTCTTCTCAACCTCTATAGAGTGGGCCATATCAAATAACAAATTTGCTTGTGAAGTTTAAATATCAACTAAGAAACAGGTAAAGGCCTTGGGGAGGTTATATCAAGGATGCTAAGATTAAGAAAAGGGGTAGAACAGAGAGATGAAAAGCATTAATTGCAAATTATACCTAAGGGGAAGCTTGTCAAATATACATATTATTTGAAAGGCAACACAACGTTCTAGAAAGAACACAGGCTCTGGCATCACTCAGACAGAAACTTAAATATGTTTTTCCACTTCTCTGAAGCTTAAGAATAATATAGGTAAAATCACCCAGCATAGAGCAGACCTTCAATAAAAGGCAGCATTTATTTTTGATTATGTACACATAAACATCAAGTGCACAATTGGTCATTATGACATAAGAGTTGATTTGTAAAGATAAAGAATGCAGATCCATCAGTGGGGCATGAAGTTTCTCCTCCGCACAGCACTGGGAGCTGCATTTACACGTGTTTGTACAGCTGGCCCTAAAGCTGCCCATTTGTCAGTGAAGTGGGGTGCCAGCCAAAAGCAGGCCTGACCTCAGGGCCCCAGGGAGCAATTAGCAGCTGAGGACACAATGCTGAGAACTTACAGAAGGAAATTCTGCCCTTTGTGCTGTTGGGATTTTATAATCCTCGATCAAAGTGATAATCTGAAAGATTTGGAACAGGTTTCTGATGTTTTAAATTTAAACACATTTGGAGATAGCATTAGGGAATGGAAAGAACGTGAGAATAGGAGTGAGAAAAACCTTGCTCTGGTCTCAACTCAACCACTAGCTCTGTGTGCTACCTTGGGGACTTCTTTGACCTCCTTGCCATGTGAAAAGTTCTTTACCCTGAATATACAGGGATGTCTTCTCAGAGGAGGTGAGATCTGAGCTGAGATTTGAATGACAAGAAAGAGCCAGGTATGGGATGACCAGGCAAAAGAGCTGTTAAGGTAGAGGAGATAGCAAGTGCAAAGGCCCTGGGGCAGGAGCAAGCTCAGAATGTCCAAGGAACAAAGAGAAGGTCAATGGAGTGAGGGGATAGTGAGGGAGAATGATTTGAGCTGATGTCAAAAAGCAGACAGGGGCTTAATTATGGTGGGCTTTTAGTTTTATTCCATAATCAGTGGCAAACACCTGGAGGTCCTGAAGCACATGGAGGACATGATCTGAGTTACTGTTTAAAAGATCATTCTGGCTGCTGTTCGGGAGCAGAAGTGGAAGCAGGGAGGTTGTTTAAAGTCTATTTGCAGTAGTTTAGGCAAGAGATGATGGTGGCTTAGACTCAGGTGGTAGCCATGGAGAGAAAGAGAAGGAGATAAATTCTCCATATTGGAGAAAGATCAATAGGATTGTTGGTGAACTGTGTGTGGGGGATGATGGAAGGCTACTCAAATACAGGTGTGGAGCAGGCAGAAAGTTGGGTTTAACCACGCTTGGAGTTTCCACAGGTGAAAACAGTGGAAGGAAGAGGGGCAACAGTAGGGACTTTCATAAGAGAGTGATTTAGAAAAAAAAGGAGAAAAGCAAGCAAGCCCAGAATCTTAGGCGAGAAGGGAGTGTGCAGGTGGGTAGGTGAGGGAGGAGTAGAAAAGCATGGGGTCAATGGATTAAAGGTCTCTATTACCAGTCACTGGAGTGAAGATGCTAGAATAATCACTATAGTCATGTTTTTGAAACTTTTTTGGTTAGGCTTCATAATAGGAAGTAACTTTAAATTGTAATGCGGTAAAAAGTTTTTAAAAATAATACCTTCATAACCCTTGGTAATTTATTCAATAATTTTCAAAGCCTCAATTTCCACATCTGGAAAATAGGAGTACTAGTTGCTACATTACGGAGCCATGGTTGGTGTTCAGTTAGCTCACGTGTATAAAGCCTTCAGTGCAGTGCCTGGTCCCGTTACAGCGACGTAGTCCTCAGTAAAGGGCAGCTGTTATCATCAGCCCCAGTCCCCCGTTCAACCTCTCTGGGCCTCAGTTCCCTTATTTTTAAAATGGGGCTGGGGAGAAGATTGGACTATTAGGTCATTTCCAACTCTAACATTTTATGCATATCACTTGATTTGTACTTCACGGCAACACCTATGGAAATTAGAATGGGATTGTGCTTTTGAGTTCATTCTCCCTGTCTGGAGATTCAGTGAAGGCAAAGAATTCAAACACACAAAACTAATGTCACATTTTAGTATCCAGAATGCCCTGTCCCATTTAACATTTCAGTGTGTAAAGAGGACATTGGGAATCATTTAGACATCTTTTAGGAAATAAGGCAACGCCTACATACACTCAGATTCTAAACGTGGCCATACACCAGCAGAACCCATGTGTCTACCTCACAGACATTTTGCTGCTCTCTGCTGACTGGTGCTTCCAGGGCCATACCCCATGTCTGACTTGGAGAACCCTGTTCTCCAAGGACGGGCCTCTGGGAGCAGGTCAGTCATTGCCAGAGGCGGCGTTAACCTTTCAGGCACCATTTAGTGGATTAATGCTTTGATGCACTTAATGATACCCCAGCAGTCCATTCAGACAGGATGCTGTCTACAAGGAGAAATTGGACTGAAAACTTTGTTGTTTCTTAGGAAAAGAAAGATGCAAAATATGCGCATTTGTCTTTATAACATTTCTCTAAGGACCTCGTGATACCATAGAACCTCATTATGATTCTGGTATCAAGAGAGAGGAATAAAACCTGCATAATGGTATTAAGAGCCATTTAGGAGACGTGATGTGCCATGTGGTCTACCAGGTAATTTATAACAATGGTGAGGATTAGTCCTATTGCACAAATATAAATGTGAAAACGCAGACATGTTCAGGGACTGAAAGATGTAATTCCTTCAAGTATATTCAGTGATGCATTTTCAGTAGCTAACTCTCCTGTGAGCACTTTCCATGTGCCAAATATATTCCAAATGTTTTATATAATTTAATTATTTACCCCTTACAACAACCTTATGGTTTTACTATTATGATACCTGTATTACAGATAAGCAAATGGATGAACAGAGAGATGAAGTGACATTTATATAGCTGGCAGGTGATAAAAATCAGGTGTCAACTCCAGACAGTCTAGCTTCATAGCCTGGGCTTGTAATCATGTACTATATTCATGTTTCTCAAATTTTTTGGTCATAATTCATAATAGGAAGTAAGTTTACATTATATGCCAGTAGAAAGCATTTAAAAAATAATACCTGTCCTATTAAGAACAATGTGGAACACCTTTTGGTATCTTCCATTTTATTCTGTTCCATCCCATTTTTAATAAATGCTGGTTGAGACTCACTGAATTTATTTCATGACCCATTTTATTAATGAGCTCTGGCCTTCGATTTTCCAAATGCTGCCACGCTACATTATGCTGTGTGCTATTTAGCATCCCCTCCCCAATAAAGGGGAGGCTTGGGATGCAGGAGGACCCTGCACTGGAATGGAATGGAGTCTGAAATTGGCTTCTCCCTCATTTCTTGCCCATCCTCCAGCCCCCACCTATGCCCAGTTAAACAATCAGCCAGCAGGTGAAAGTCAAGGAGAAGAGAAAGAATTGTTCTGTGCTAAAATGTCCTAATTCTTCCTTGGCTGTTTTTCTTTCTTTTGTTATACCAACCAAATTATGCCTGGACCATTTTAATAGAGAATAAAAAAACATCACTCCAAAATCCAATTCCCCTGGGCCCTAGAATAATGGCATTTTTTACTAATGAAACATGCAAACTACTGTCGGGTCCATTAATAGTCTCAATTTTTAATCTCTTAGATAATGGAACATTAAGGTTTCCATGGCAGCAGCTTCCAGCTGTTGGGAGATCCCAAGCTTTCAATCGTGTGACAATTAGGGTGAAGCATTGCTGAGAATTTCCAGTGTTCCTGTATCTTCATTATGCAGCCTTCAGTATTTTTAAAAGCACTGATTATCATGACGTATTAGTTTAAAGAGCTTGACATGTTGGTACCTATCCTGGGAGAAGATAGCAATTGCTTGCAGCCTATCACCAGGAGCTGCCTGACATATCTGGAGTGATGATCTGGGTGTGATCACTATCTTCAGTGTTTGGCTTATAAATTGATAAAAGTCTAGGTGAATTCAATTATAGGCAGTTTGTGTCCCAGGACTGTAATGATTTTTGATGAGGACAAAATCGAAGGATCTGAGAAGACCAGGAAGGGCTTCTTCATCTTTAGGGGCCCCTATAGCAAAAGGCTGCAATGAGCACGTGGAGCCTCGTTGGTTTGATGGAAATTAATGAGATTTTTGGAATAAGTATAGCTAAAGAATGAGAGAAAGACACAAGAGAGAGACAAAAGCAGATTCAAATATTGAGTTATAATCAGCTACCATCTAATGCCACTGATCATATGGTACACACAGTAAAAGATCATTAAGTTCTAACTTCACCAGTTTGAAGGGCATGGCTGAAGTTACTTTTTAGAAAGAAAGGCAGGGGTGGGGACGAAGGGAGGGAAAGAAGGCAGGGAATAGATAGAATTATCCCCATTTTTCCCATATGAGAAAATGTACCAGAAACTCAAGTACTGCTTACATAAATAAAAGCATTCACACATAACACTCTATGAGGTAGGTTATCAATGGCCCCATTTTATTGATAAGATGACAGAAACTTATAGAGATTATAGCAAAATCAGTGCTCCCTGTTAACCAAACCTATTTCTTTTTCTTCTTGGACATGCACACCCAGAACTAGACAACACTTCTTACCCTGCCTTGCAATTAAGTAAAACCACATGGTTGCGTTTTGGCTGGTAGGAAGTAGGCAGAAGCAATGGGGTCTCTCCTCCCATCTGTTTGCTGGATATAGATGCCCAAGGTGACCTTGTGAGCCACAGACTGAAGATGGAGATGTGTCTGTCAATCTGGTTCTCTAAATAGCTATGTGGAACAGTTCTCCCTGCAGACTATACCAGAATGTGGTGAGAGTAATTAATATACTTTTAACAGATTAAGCCACTGAGATTTTTATTTGGGGATTCTTGTTGAGAGCCAACAGCAGTGATTATTATCTTGCCTAATATAGAAATTAGTACCTTTGATGCAGGGTGCTCCTGTAACAGAAACCTAAAATATGTGACGTTAGCAAGGAAACTAATATCAGATTCCAAAAGGATGGCAATCTATGTTATACTGTAGCAAAACATTTGGAAAAATTGCAGTAACTTGGAAAATATACCACGTACTTACTGAAGTGGACATTCTGCATAAGTTGGTTGGAAAAATTAATGGATTAGTGTGTGACCTTGGTTGAGTTTGACATGTCAGCACAAGAAAAAGATGTGCTTGAGAGAGGCTTGTCCAGTTTCTACAAATATGGTCAGGATTAGAAAGCCACTTGCTTCTATATCCTAATTTAAGATTTAAGAATTTAAGATTGAGACAGCCTTTGTGTTAAAGAAACCCTTAAAACCCAGTTTTGCAGCAAAATCAAATAAATAATGTGGTCTTTCCTTTGAAGACTAATAGCCTCAAAACATCTTCCATTTAGTTGGGAGAAACAGGACTGGAGAAGGACAGAGAGGAATCCAATAAATAAAATAAATTTGAGAATCATAACTAATAAAGAATTTGTAACACAGTTACTGGTAGGTGGAATCACCAGAAAACAATGGATCAGAAGCCTACTAAGTTTTTAAGGGCATGGCATTACAAGAAAGCACAGACTTAGCAAATCTCTGACTCTTTGACGTAAAAGAAATCTTGAACCTTCTATCTTCCACATGCAGGGAGCTCTATAGGTTCCATCAAGGGCATACCAGAGAATAGCTGCTAATATCATTCTCTAATACAAAGAACCGGAGCTACTTGGAGAAATGGCTAATTCTAGGACTGGAGCAGGAAATATGCAAAATAACCCTGGAGCATCTGTAAGTACCAGAAAGTTAGTAAATGCTCGAATAACACAAAACCCCATAACAATGGGATTATATTAAAAGAACACAGAAGCCAACTGAAAGGGTTCTCAATTGTCAAAGCTGGAACAATTTAACTAACAAAATAAAGTAGTATTAGATCATGCCTCAAAGTATCAATTAACTATCCATGAGTCCATATTGACATAAAGTGATAGAATTAATAAATGAGGGAGAAGAGATAAATCTACCATGCAGAAGAATTCCAAATAATCTATGTGGAGGGCAGCACATAGTGACTTCTTCCCAAAGCGAACGACAAGGAAAGGGGTGAAAAAGAGGAACTACAGTGGAGAAGCTTGACAAACACTACCCTGTAATCAAGGTCGTGTGCTGTGGAAGCAAACACTAGGGTCAACATCAGTAGTGTCAAGTCGTGTCGATAGTATGTATCCTTAATGTGATATGATGAAAATGGTAATTCACTTCTATGAATGTCTTCCACAAAACCCACAACCCTAGACTAATCCTGAGAAAAACATCAGAAAAATCCCAATTGAGGAGCATTCTACAAAATACCTGACCACTACTCCTCAACACTGTCAATGTCATCAAAAACAAGGAAAATGTGAAAAATTGACACAGCCAAGAGCAACCTAAGGAGACATGACAAATAAATATAACATGAGATTCTGGAACACAAAAAGGACATTAGGTAAGAACTGAGGAAATCTGAATAAAGTACTGACTTCAGTAAATAATAATCAATATTGGTTTATTAATTGTGACAATTATACCATACTAATTTAAGGTGTTAATAGCAAGGGAAACTGTGTTTGGGTATATAGGAATTCTCTGTACTATCTTAGAAACTTTTTAAAAAAATCTAATTCATTCTAAAATTAAAAGTTTATTTTTTTAATCTTAAAGAATAAAGGAAGTATAATATACTGTTAAGAGTATTTATTCTTTTGTTAACTTCCCAAGCTAAAATTGAAAGGGTTAGATTAGAGGGTTCCTAGGATGATTTTTATTCCTAAGATTCTGTGATCCCATGACATAAAGCTATCAAGAAACTTAAGCAAAAAAGAAAAAAAAAAAACCCTAATGATATTGGCATTAAAGGTCCAGTTTCTCAATAAACAGTAATCATACTATTATTACTTTCCATTAAATGTCTATGCAATAATTAGATTTAAAAAAAAGTAACAGTTAATTTTCATACTTTTTTCTTGGCAATAATTGATATGCAGTGTTTGGCCAAATATTTCCTCATTCAATCACCAAAAAGGCAAAAAATCTAATATAGAGTGTTTACTGGAAACGAACTAGCACAGCATGGGAAAAGGGTGGTTATTTTTAAGCAGACCCATTATATTCCTCTGGAGAGCAATGGTGTACATATTCAAGCAAATTCATTAGGCCACGGGGCTGATGATGGAAGAACATAACACAGGCACTGCTGTGGTTCACATTAGTAAAGTTGATGATCAGCGGTGGGCTGACCCTTTGGGAGCACCAAGTATGGGGAAGGGAAGAGAAAAAAAGACCTTCTTATTTCTTCTCTAAGATGAGCGCTACCATTTCCTATTGCTGTGCTGTATATAATGGGTGGAGAAGAGGCAGGGGGTGGTAATTAGAAAAGTTCTCAGTCGGTGGTTGTGGGGCAATGGCTGCTCCGCAGCAAGAAGACACAGTGGGTGAAAGACTGCTGAGTAGTTGCATCTGACACAAAATATGTCACCTATTTTATCAATTGAACAGCAACAGCGCTTAGCCCACGACTAACTTATTAAAAAGGCTCTCCTGAGTGACGGGGGCAAACAGGTGCGGCAACTTCATCTTTGTAACATTTCTGCTCCTGGCAGAAAGGCAGGCTCTATTTATTTTTTAAAGAAATTGGTGACTTTAGTGCTCACATTCTTTTCTTAAAACTTTCGAGAAGCGATTTAAGAAAAGCAGAGAAAAGACCAAGTTGAAGTCAGAAGAACCTTGTTTGATTTATGCCGTCGGATTTTTTAAATTCCAAACAAGCAATACATCTTGATTGAGCACTTTTATGCTCCTGGTATACACTCTGCTCCTCTGGAGTTTATAAGAAGAATGTAAAACAAGGTCCTACTACTGTGAAGTAACTTGACCCCAACCTAACCGCAGCACCAGAGCAGGTAAGCAGACGAGGGACATTAGAGAACAAGGACAGACCTGACTGTTTGGAAATATCGGGGCAATAGGAGGCCAGAGACAGCAGGGCTAACAGAAAGAAAGCCCAGTAAAAAGTAATTAACGTGTGATTTCTAAAATATGTTTAAAGAAATACGTGTTTGTTGTTTACGAGTGCTTAAGGAGAATTATTCAGGAAAAGACACCTTTAACAATGAGGTAAATGGAACCCTGCCAAAAGGACCCACTTACCTAGAAGGGCATGCCAGTAAGTCCGAGGTCAGACAGAATACAATGTCACAAGCAGCCAATTCCAGACACTCTGAATCCAAAGAATAGTCACAACATCCCTTGGACTGTGCCCCCTGGGTCCTGTCGGGTCATTCAGAGTTAGCCAGGGAGAGCACGCCAACGTCTATTTCCCGTGTCCTCTGCCCTGCCTCTCAGACGCTTCCAGCCACTGCTTGCTGTTGTCAAACCATGGAAAGCTATTCCTCGATCCATTCTGGGAGCACTTAAAAGGCAAAACAGACTCTTCTCTGGCTAATATGCAACACCTCTCAGGGCTAATGTATTATTTTTGCAAAAAAAAAAAAAAAATCACCTCACTACTGACAATGAAGAGGAGAAGGAATAAAGAAGGTTCAAGGAGACATCCTACTGTAATATGCCTAGTATATGTAGGCTTGTGGAGCTAAAATACTTGGAAATGGCCAAACAGGTGTTTAGCAAACAGGTTTTTATTTATTCTTCTTGAATAAATACCGTATTTATGCTGTCTCTCAATAAAGAAAAGCCTTGTTCTTCTACAGAAGCACTGAAGTTATTTTCAGTTTCAAGTCTATCAGAATTATCAAAAATTCCTTATTTAGGATGTCCCGGTTAGGGAGATGTTACCTATTTAAATACTCTTTTCATAACTCGATTCTTTGGGGCCATTGCCACCACCTCATCTGCCTGCTCCCTGTAGTATTTTCATTTCTCCAGTAAATGCCTCACGCTTGAGAATTAAACTAGGAATATTTTAACAAAAGGCATTAAGAGGATATGAAATGGTTTTCACAATAGAACTCTTTAAAGATTCTACTTCATGTCAATAAAATGTTCCAAATGTGGTTTCAATGTTATAGTGAAGAAAATGAACTCTCACAAATATTCCTAGTCCCAAATGAAGACTGGTTTATCTGTGGCAGCACAGTGAAAGAATGTGCTCCGGCCCCAGGAGTTCTCAATAATCAGGTTTTAGCTGTAACATTTGTTTTAGATGCTTTCCTCAAAGAAAGGAGACGCTTTTCCAGAAGTGGCCTTCTCTTTATCAGCAGGCCATTCTGCTGTGGAGGGAGCAGGGGAGAGTTCCATACCCTCTGCCACAAAGACTAGATTCATTTGATTCCGGGGTCACTTTATTTCTGTTCACAATAGCAAGGCAAATGGCTAATACAGGCATAAATATGTTTTCCATAATGAGATTATTCCTTTGTTCATCTCTTACTGGTTTACCACTATATTTTCTATGAAAGAAATATATTTGAATTTTATCCATATAATTTGTTAACATTTACTTTTTCTTGAGACTTCGCAGAAACAAACAGATTTTCTTCTTCCACTCCATAGGCAGAGATTTAAAATAACAAAGATGTAATTTCATGAGGTTAGTAAAAATGAGGGGTTGAAGAAATACTTTTTCAAACAAATCTCAAACCTGAAGATATTTCTCAAATTCATCATTCATTCATCCAACAAATATTTTACAGAAACAAAACCAAAACTGAATAAGGTCTAGCCCCTGACCCTGCTCTCAAGACACTTACCAGATGGAAAAAAGGCAAACATGTAAACAATGACCTATGATATGTGATCAATGCCATCACACAAGCACAAATTTCCAGTAATTGCAAAATTTGCCTGGCACACGGTTCTTAGTTTGTTCTGCTACTATAACAAAATACCGCAGTCTGGGTAACTTAAAAATAACAGAAATTTATTTTTCACAGTTCTGGGGGGTGGAAAGTCTAAGATCAAGGTGCGAACAGATTTGGTGTCTGATGAAGGCTTGCTTTCTGCTTCCAAGATGGCACCTTGTTGCTGCGTCCTCACGTGGCGGAAGACAGAAGGGCAAAAAGGACGAATGCCATAGGGAGCCTCTTTATGTGGCATCAATGCCATTCACAAGGGAGGAGCCCTCATCGCCTAAACACCTCCTTAAGGTCCCACCTCTTAATATTATTGCATTGGCAATTAAGTATCAACATGTGGATTTGGCGGGGGACACATTCTGCGGCTCACACTGAACCCTGTGCCGTGGCTGCTCAGCAAACTGGTAGCGAGCCTGTGCTGGTCACAGGTTATTTGAGTTCTTTGTGCGTGGAAGCGTGACAGACATTGGTTAGTGAATGGGTGGAGGGTGATGTCCCTATGAGGAATTATTAATTCATAAAAACAATGCCTGTTGAGCCCAGCAAAATAAAAGTATGCTTATAAATACTCCTTAGCCCCAGAGTTAAGTTGTTTTAATGTTCTGAGAGTTCCTAATGAGACAGTTAAGTTTAGAAGGAAAGAGTCATCACATTAGGTTAAAAAGTACATGCCATTCCCTGGCTTGATGGTTATGACACTCACAGATGTGCCTAATGAGTTTAGAGCGGCAAGAGCCAGGAGGTTAAAAGCCCTATAATTTTCCGCAAGGAAGGGGTGAAGAACAACCGCTGCTTTTTCAGATTTGTGCTTTTATAATCATCTGAAGTACTTTTAAATTAACATTCCTCTTACGGACTGAATTGCGTCCTCCCAGAATTCTTATAATTTTAATCCCAGTACATCAGAATGTGACTGATAGGGCCTTTAAAGAGTTAAGTTAAAATGAGGTCATTAGCGCGGGTCTTAATCCCACCTGACTGGTGTGCTTATCAGAAGAGGGGCCAGAACACACAAGGAGACACCAGAGGTGCACAAGCAGAGAGGGCACCGTGTGAACAGGCGGCAAGAAGGCTGTCATCTGCGATCCAAGGGGAGAGGTCTCAGGAGAAACCCAACCTGCCCACACCTTGATCTTGGTCTTCTAGCCTCCGGAACTATGGGACAATAAATTTCCGGTGTTTAGGCCACCCAATCTATGGTATTTTGTTATGGCAGCCCTAGCAGACCAGTACAATTTCCCACTGACTTCCCATGCTCCCAACCAACACAAGATTCTGATTCAGCTGGGGCTGGGCAGGCACAAACCTATATAAAAGTGTCAGGTGACTCTGACGCCAGCATTCCCAGGCTTACATCTTGAAAAATGCAACTATCCAAAGAACCGCGTGTGTTTTGCCAGTGGGATCTCCATCCTACTGCATACTTTACCTCTCCTCTACATGTGACCCCCAACGAAGGCTACTGCCTCGGTTTCCGGAAGTTTGAGACTGAGATTGTCTGCTTAGTCCTGACCTCAGTCGTTACACAGATGGAGCAGAGTGAAGGACTGGGGGGCCTGCCTGGACCCCCATGTATCAGCACAGGCATCCTGAATGCTCCTGCGCTGCGACCCTGGAATACAAATGTTACATGCTCTGCTGCTCTGAAGCTGTTTCCATTCAGCTCTGCCTTTCTCTTGGGGCTCCTTTCAGTTCTCTGACTCTGACTTGTAGTTAAGTTTATCAAGTCCTGCTGGAGAAAAATCACTTCCATTACCAGAGAAGTTCCTGTGGAAAAAGATTTTTTTATAGATCGGGGTTTTCACAATATATTACCTTTATAAATCTGACACTAATGAGGTAAATATGTCCCAAGGCACCTGGGTACTCAGTAACAGAGTGAGCCCTCAAGCAAAATTGTGAGGTTGGAGAAGTTTGTCTTCAAAGTTTTAGCCTCTTCTGTTTCCCATTATCTCAGTGAGACCACTAGGAGACATTTATTGACACTCAATTTGGAGGAAGTTCTCCTAACATTCATTTATTTGGTCATTCACTCAACAAATATTTATCCTGTTTCTTCTTTGTCGCTGCTAGACACCTAAGGGCAATAATACACTACAATAACATTTTCTGCTCTTAAAGAGGTTATAGTCCAGGGGGGAGGGAGGAAGGAAATTAATACTCCTAGAAAAGAGAATATAATGACACATAAATCAAAGGAAAGCAGGGTGGAAATAGGGGTTATGAGGGTATAACCCACAAACCCACGGAAAAGAGAAAAAG
Source organism: Indri indri (assembly GCA_004363605.1). NCBI lineage: Eukaryota > Metazoa > Chordata > Mammalia > Primates > Indriidae > Indri > Indri indri. The sequence continues at coordinate 24,579 of RJWJ010007490.1, read as the reverse complement.
TCCCCATCCAGGTTTATGCAAATGTAGAAGTGACTGGTCCAAGAAACTTTGGCTGGTGGCTGCAGTATCGAAGGCATCAGACACAGTTTGGGAAGGTGAGCCCTGAGAAGGAGGGGGAACCGGACTGGGCAGGTGATTTGCAAGGGAGCTGGGTTGGGGATGGCTCCCTTTCCATTGAATTGTCTAATCAATGGGAGAAAAAATCAGCACACTGTTTGGACTCCAGTGTGATAACTAATAGGCATAATAGAATTACTGGCCAAGTAAATTTCAAATTCCTATTGTGGTGATGACAGAACCTGGCTTGTTGATACGATCATTGTTTAGCACAAAAGCAGCACTATTTGAAATTAGCCCCAAAGCATGACAAGGTTTTCTTTCTTAGTTACCCACGTGAGGCTATTTTTATTGTATCAGATGCCACCAGAATGATATTCTTGCATCCACCATCCAAACGGAATATTATTTTTTCCAACCAAATTTAGTAACTGGAAATTTTTATGTAAAGTATTTGATGATGCAACTGATTTGAAATAGCAATACCGAAAGTGGATGTGTTCCAGAGAGGGCTTTTGTACAGGACTTGTCTGTACATGCCTGGCTTATCTCCCCCTAGAAGATGAAAATAATGTCTAATCCTGGAATAGGAACTGTTTCAGGGCTGACTATACCCCACTGCCAACTCTTCTCTCTTGGAAAGCAAAACTATACACTTCCACACAAACAACAGCCAGTTAGCAGGCATAAATGCTAAGTGGGAAATGAACTTAGAGTGGGTGAGACAGACTACTAAAATTTTGACTATTCTGCTAAATTTAGCCAAGGAAGATCCATCTATGCCAATTTAAAATGGTTTCCAGGAGCTGCCTGATCACACATTTCAGCAAAAGACTGAACACTAAAATAGAGAAAGGAAATATAGTTATTCCCTGCATCTAGATGTACTTCTAATTAAAGTGTCTATCCACACCCTGCTTTGCAGAAGAAATAAATAGCTCTTTTCTGCTGGACAAGAATTACTATATTTTGTGATGAATTCACTCTGGCTGGCTGACTCCCTCCTTCCTTTAGCCATAGAGACCCAGATGAGCCGGAGCTGCAAACGAGAGAGGAAATTCAGAACTGCCACTTATGACACTGGGAAACCCCGCCCATACTTTTTTTTCATGTTCAATATTAAAATCCATCATCAGGTATAAATGTGTTAAAGGTATTAACTCAAATTCCCTCTTCTAACTCCCTCCCTTCCTCTCCCTCAGGCTCCAGTCTCTTTCCAAAGGCTGCTTTATCAATACGATTAGTCGTTTCTTTTTGCAGGTATGTTTTCTTGCATGCTTCATAATGTTAGAAATAAGTGATTACACAGGTGTGACATTTGAGATTTTGAAAATAATATTTGCACTATTCTATTTTAAAGACATCCCACTCCACCGTGTGTTTCTAGTTATTTTGCACATTGCCAGAAATATACAACCTATGGCTTTGGAATCAATACTCTAAAATAAATGTGTAGTTCTGCCCTGACTTTCTATATAACCTTGACAAAGACATTTACCATGTCTTGGCTCAGTTCCTCTATCTGTAAAACAGGGATAAAAATATTGACTTTACTAATAGGGTTATAGTTCAGATTAGTTATCCCAGCTTTGCAAACTGCTTTCAAAAAATCATCAGACTGCAAAACTCACACTTGGGCAAAGGATGTCCTCCTGTCCATCCACCCAAATACCACCCTCTCCCACTCAATCTCTTCACTCCCTTTTCCCACATCCTAGATTCTCTCAGGTGAGAAAATGGCCCAGTGGTAGATGTCATCACGCATCCCTCCTGAAATAGTTCCATGAAATGAAAGGCAATATATAAATTAATAAAGATAGAATTAGATTCTGATATTAATGGCCTATTTTTTATTAAGACTGTAGTTTTTCATACCTCTGGTTTTGTGTTATGTTAATATCATCATAATTCTCATCATCATTGATCACGTTCATTCAGTGTTAACCATGTCAGGCACTGTGCTAAGCTCTTAACATATATTACCTCATTTAATCTTCACGACAATTCAATGAGGAGAGCATTGCCACTATTACTGCCATTTTACTGGTGAGGTAGTTGAGGCTGAGAGAGGTCAAATATATAACTTGAAGCCACACAGTTTGCAAAAGGTGGAACTAGAACTTAAACCCGGTTTTAATTGACCTCAGAGGCTCAATTTTTAATAACTTTGCTATGTTTTCATCATACTAATCTTCATGACTAAATTACTAGGCAACCAAAAGTGGTGTTAAAATCCAATGCAATTATGGAAAGGAAGAAGACATCAAGCAGCTGACATTATTGCAGGTGTAGAAAATGCCCCAAATTAAAGCAGCTTTTTAATTAAAAGAGTCAAATAAAACTACACTCAGCCGAAAGGAGGAAAGTCAATCTTAGGAGAGAATATAGCTGATTCTTCAAATCAAACAGAAGCAGTATGAGTAGAATATACTTTTATATTTAATGTATTCAACATTACTTATTCACATGCTCCCTAAATTATTTTAAAATATAGTTACTGTTCTTAAAATAAAATTTAAATCTGTAAAGGGTGTTTTAAAAGATACTGTGATGAACATTTAAGTAGATGAATTCTAAGCTTCCTTCTAACTCAAAAGTTCAATGATTCTCTGATGACTGGTGAAAATACAAATGAATTGAACAGTACTGTTCTGTGCATATCCTGTGTGAGATTGTTTTCACGTTTCTCACAGAAGCTTCTTAAAACTTCACTCCCCTTTGGTGTCCTGCACTCAAATCCTTCCTCTCACCAGGTAACTTTCATTCATACTCAGATGAACACATAATTTTTCATCCAAACCAGGACATTTTTCATACTTAAAGGGGACTCTTAATTAAAATCATATATTTGTTTTAGAAAACATTTTCTTGACTATAAATTATTTTTATACTAGTAGATTTATAAATGGTTCTATTCAGAAGCTATTTTCAAAATTAAAAGTTTATGAAAATAAAAATGACATACCTGTATATTTGAAGCAAGTGTTTCAAAACTTCTGTATATTGATTATCTGAATATTTAATATAAGGAGACTAACCAATTTCTGAGCCATATATGTTTGAAATAACAGATTCCTAGTATTTTTCCTAAAAAAGAATGTCAATTTTCTTTTCATGAAATTGCCTGAAATCATGAAATGATTTCAAAATGCATAAAATTTATTCACAGATTATATACTTGACATTGTTTACACTTTCAGTAGACTCTTCTCTATAAATTATAAGAGTTTTCATCAAATAAGTTCTCTAAATTTATTATTCTTTTTAATGTTTCCCCTGATTTGCTAAAAATTTTAGTTCTCCTCAATTTTATTCCATTCTGGCAAAGAATACAAACTCATCGTTGGGAGATAATTCTTCATGGGTTTCTCACATTCTTACCTGTCTTCAGAGTAACAACTGAATGTCCTTTGTTCCTGACTATCTTTCTGAGGATGTTTGTATAGAAAGCAGCCTTGAAAGATGGAGATAATATTTCCTTCTAGAGCAAAAGGCAAGTTGGTTGATGGTCTTGGGAGGTAAAGATAGTGTCTCCCTCTACAGCAAAGTTCATACATTATAGATTCAAGTTTCCCAAGGTCAAGATTTCTCTGCTATAACACAACTCATTGTGTATGCAGGTGTTGCCTGGGGCTTTTCATACCAGATATGGGAATTGTGGGTTCAGGGAATCAGTGGAAAATATGCTGATACTGTACTCTGGCCACTACTGTTGCTCTGAGTAATGAACTGTCTTTCATGTCTGGCCCAGGAGTCTTATGTCTTCTACCACCATCCACCAAACCCTGGCAGGTAACATATTAGCTTGAAAGTAAAGTAAAAGCTTAGATTGGTCACAGTTCTTGCCAATTTTTGTGATGAGGATGGCATGCTGATAGAGATGTGACTTTGTGAAAGAGAAAAGAGGAGAAGCTTTTGGACTGATAGGATTAGAGGGAAGTCCATAACATAGGCAGTGAAGATGTTGACCAAATATATTTCCTGCACCGTATGGCCTGTTAATAAGGAGGAATGAAGGAGGTGGTTGCAGACCAAGTACTGGAAAATTGGTTCTGAGACAGCTACCCCAAATCTATGTAGGTTGTTGTTAACTCTCCCAGTGGGTGGATCTTCTCTTACCAATCGGGCTATCAGCCTTCAGCCCTCCACAGTGTGACAATGTCCCAAGATTCATCCTAGAGGTGAAGAAGGTTCTGCCCCTTTCAGTTAGAGATAAGTGTCTACCTGGAATGTGAAAGGAGGCAAATTTGCAACCACTGTGACAGAAACCAGGCTACTTGTGAGTGCTTCAGCTGGATCATGTGGGAATTGAGGGGCTGCGGTGCATGTTAAGGAAGAATGGCAATAGTTGGGGCATCTCACAGCTCAGCCCCTCCTGCAGGCCATCAGGCCAATCTTAGATCCATTCAAAATGACAGAGAAAGGACTCAGAGTTTGGTTAGTGGGTCTTGGCTGCTATGAGAGACCTTTGACCCTCTTAGGGAGATTTCTTTGAAAGAGACAAACTCCAAAGGAAACCACAGATGGATCATTGACTATACTCGGGCTCTGCCTGCTCCAGATTGGGTTTACAATGCTGATGAATCAACAGAGACTGAGAAACTAACCCAAAGGACTCTAGACATTCTTACCATCAGCCCCATTGCTCTGGAAAACTCTCCTAGCCCTTATGTTAAAACTGGTCAAAAACTTAGGTGATGTTATCATAATAATAGGGCAGCAATTTGTCCCAGATTAAAGTGGACTTCTTTTTAAAAAGCACAGGTCAACAAAGGGTGCGAATCTGACAGCCCCCACTCAGAAAACAGTATGGCTACGGCTATCAAGTCAAGGAGTCTCCAAAGCAGAAATACCCAGTGTCTCTAATAATAACCTTACCACTCAACATGGCGCTTGAGGTGAGGTGGGAGCAAAAAAATTGGAAGTTTGTCTGGCTGGGCTGCTAGTAGCTGCTGCACTGTTTGAAACCAAATATAAATGTGAAACCTTGTTTAATGTCATAGAGCTACTCTCTCCCTCTGTGCTCCCTGATCCCTCTCTTCCCTGCCTCAGCAGTTTTAAGAAGAAAGATGATTAGGGGTGCGGCCAATATCTCCCTGTCCTCAAAGGCAAATCAAAGGCCATACACAGCCATTTGTGTATCCTGGGGAATTTCAGGGTGGGACGGATTCAGACTTGTATGATTATCTTGGCTGTAGGCAACCAAGTCACAATCCTACTTGGAAGTGTGAAGGAAAAAGCACTTAGATTCAGATAATGGGGTTTGGTCTGGGTTCACAGGGGGGAAGAAAAGACATTGTGGCACCTTAGGGAACTTTGGGCCAATTGAATTTACTCGTACTATGGCTTCTACATCTGAATGCATATTAAGAATTGAGGTGTTATATGCCTGTACTTTCTTATCCCATAAATGCTGGAGAGAGTCTCTCAACTGGGAAAAGTCACATGTAAAGAAGTGATAAAAGGAACTGTAAATTGTTCCTCAAATCATCTCCCTGTCCTCTCTCAGGGCCAACAGAAATGGCACAGTATCCCAAGAGGAAAAAGGAAAATCACAACCTTGCAGCCCTAACTTACAGGCAGCAGGGGTAGTAAGAGATGTAATATCTCAATATAATAGCCCTATATGGTCAATGAAAAAGGATGATGAGAGTTTGAGACTTACTGAATTCAGCTGTTCCCAAAGCCTGCCTGTACAGTGTCACTGGATCCACTGCACACACTGATGGCACCTGGCATGGTGTCTTAGACATTGCCAGCACCTACTTCTCTATCCCACTAGCACCCTGGGACCAAAATCAAGTCACATTCATGTAGCAGGTACTCCAGTACCTATTTGCAATATTCCCCCAGGGGTACCTAAATTCTCCTACCATTTGCCACCAGTGGGTGACTCAGGATTAGCACAAATGCCTCTACCCTCTGATATCCAAAGCTTTTACTATTAGATAATATACTTTGGTTGACAGGTGAGAAGACCCAGTTTGATTAATAACTATTCTATCTGTAGTTTTATCACACTTGTGCCAGCAGGGGTGGCTGATAAACCTTGACAAAATTCAGGGTTCTGCTGAGTGGTTTCTTGGGACTACATAGGCAGATTCAAAATGTTCACTCCCTTTGACAGTTGAGGAAAAACTGCTATCTCTGGCCTCCAGCCACCAAAAAGAACACCTTATTGGACTCTTTGGTATTGGAGACAGTGTGTGCCTCACTTGGGCATTCTACTTGGATGTTTGTTTCTCATCCTCTGAGTGGGGGCCCAAACCAACAGGTTGCATTGGAAGCGTCCAGCAAGCCATGGCAGGCTCTCAACCTTTGGGGCCCCATATCCCTAACAACCCTCTTGAGCTACAAGTCTATGTGACTGATGATTTTTCCAATTGAAGCCTCTGGCTAAGAGAGGCAGTAACACCCAAAGGTGCCTTTTGAGGTTTTAAACTTGTTGCCTCCCTGACATGTCACTTGCTACTAAGCGACTCTTGAAACTAAATGCCTAACCCATGGAGACCTGTGACTATCCAGGGCCTAATATTCCCATTTGGGGTGGATCGACTCATATTCAACAACAAGACAGAAAGGGCCTAACAAGCCTTGATTGTCACATGCAAATAAATGGTACATTGAAGAACACAACTGGCACGGCCTGAGTGACATCAACTTTATGTGAAAAAATGACAACTATATCTTTAGAGGAAACTTCATCTCCCACTCTGCTGCCTGAAGGAGACTACTGGCTCGATGGGTCCCTCAATTCACTGACATTCACCTTGGTGCCTGGGCCGGGTTCACTAATGGTTTGGCTAAGCTGAAACCTAATGGTGTCTGCTGGGATCAATGGCTTTTCAACTCTAACATCAGCTACAAAAACTAAAAGTGGACATGGCTGTTCTACCACATACGCAGAAGTCAGGCCATTCTCATAGCTTTAGCCAATATCACTTTTTATGAATTTGTTATGCTTTTACTAACTCTTGGGTTGTTGCCAGTGGCCTGGCTATTTGGTCTGCCACTTGAAACACTAGAGACTGGCCAATTAAAGACAACCCTATATTTTTTATTCTATTTAGGTAGGCATTTATGCCATTACCATTAAATGATCCATCCTTTTCCCATTAAATTAAACCCACACTTATAAAATATAAAATTCTCATATACCCTGAGATTTATTTTTAAGTTCTAAACTGTTTGTCTCTCCCTATACCCATATTGATTATGGTATGTTGAATACCTGGTATGGAAATTTTCCCATGACTCTTCATCCATTTCACACATTTTCTGGCTATTTTGAGGCATTTATTCTTTTATCTGCACTTTAAGATTATTTTATCCACTGCCCAAAAATATCTTATTAGAATTTTATAAAAATTGCATATTAAGTTGGGATAATTGGGACTTTAAATAATAATTAGTATTTCCATTTGAGATTTTTTCCATTTAAATCTTCTTTGTATATGTTCTAATAACACTACAGATTTTTATATAAATCCTGTGCTTTTCTTATCAAGTTTTTGCCAGTTCTAAAAATTATTTTATGTGTGTTTGTGCATGTAACTGTTGTGAGATAGTAACATTTTCTCCTAATTTCCATTTCTAGGCCTTATTGCAAGCTTAGAGGAAAATAATTTTGTTTACCTTTTGTCCAGTTAACTGACCCAAATTCGGTATTAATTTTAGTGGTATTTTACTAGATGCTCTTTCAAGAAATACAATGTGTAAAATGTTAATTGATCCCTTCTTTTCCAACATTAACATTTCTTACATTTTCCAGTTTTATTACAATTATGAGTACCTCTAAAAAATATTAGATAGTAACAATGATGGAATCTCTGGTTAGTTGCAGAAACTATACAGCACAGTTGCTAACAAATGATCTATGGCACATAACTGCATAACTTTGTTTTCGTTGTTGTTTTTCAAGACAGAGTCTCCCTGTGTTGCCCAGGCTGGACTCGAACTCCTGGGTTGAAGCGATCCTCCTACCTCAGCTGGGACTATAGGCAGGTACCCCCTTGCCAGGTGACAACCGTATAACTTTGAATCATAAATTCACCACTTGCTGTTTGTGTGCTCTTGGGCAAGTTATTTAACTTCTCTGTGCTTCAGTTTTTCCAACTGCAACATGGGGATTATGAAAATATTTATTGCATATAATTTTTGTGGAAATTAATGTATGTGAAGTACCTAGAACAATCCTGGCACATAGTAAGCACTACAGAAGTGCTAGTTATTTTTTTGTTCTTGATTTAATTCAACAGTTTTTATGGTTTAGAAGTATGTTGCTGTTTAGAGTAGTATTTTTTGTAGGCATATAGTAAAACATGTTAGTACATATAAGTAGTTTTTTTCCCCTAATTTTACTAAGTTTTTATTAGGAAAAACTGCTTTATCAGATGCCTTTTCAGCACTATTTATGTGATCATGGTCTTTTCTTCCTAAATTTATTGATGTCATAATGGCTTATACTGATACTGAATTGCCTTTGAATTCCTTTGAGTTACATGGTGTGATAATGTATCATTCTTTTAATATATTCTATTTGCCAATATTGTATTTACAATTTTGCATATACTAATAAATGAGTTCTGTTTTGTTTTGGCACTATACTGGTACTTGATAAAGTTTCATCAAGTTTGTGAGATTTATAAAATGAGAACAGCTTCTAGCTTCTTCTATGGCTTGAAATAGTTTAAATAACCCGGAATAAACTTTTCTTTAAAGGTTATATAAAACTTGGCTGAGAACCCATCTGGCCCTGGTGTCTATTTGAATGGTACATCTTTATTCACCTTTTCAATCTTGTCTTTGGTAATTGGTCTATTCAAGGATCCTACATCTTCTTAGGTCAAATTTGGTGTTTTATCTTTTGCTAGAAGATCATCTATCTCCTCTCTGTCTCCAGTTTCATTTTCACAATATATGCAGTCTTCTATAATTCTTTTTCATCTCTCCATATCCATAGTATGTCTACTTTCTCATTCCTAATCTTAGGTATATTTTTGTCTTATCTATTTTTTATAATCAGGCTTGTTTTATTGTTTTTTTTAAACTTTTAGATTTTTTTTCTTTTACTACAGAGTTTTGTTTTTTGTTTCATTAAGTCCAGTTTATCTTTTAAATCTTTTTATTTTCTTTCAGTGTTCTTTTTCTAATTTCTTAAGAATTCTTACTTCCTTTATTTTTTTCGTCAATACTGAGGGAATTTAAAACTATTAATTTTCTCTCAAATGTGTTTTCACAAATTTGGGGATGTTTTTGCTGTATTTCATAGATTTGGGGATGAAGTATTCTCATTTTCACTGCTGCCTGGATAGCTTCCCACTTTCGTTTCTTCATTGGCCCAACATAGTATTTCTAAAAGTATGCTTCCAAGTAGTAAGAACTTATGTTTATCTATTTATTAATACCATTTCAAATATAGGTTTATTGCCAGAGAAATGTGACTCATGAAAAGCTGACAGTACTGTTAAAAATTTTAACATTTTTGTAGTCAAAATCATGATCAGTTTTTGCAAAACTTCCAGAATGTATAAAAATTATTTATTCTCTTTTTCAGAAATAGAAGGGCCTATTTATACCTATTAAATCAAATTAAATTGTATGACTCAATTCCTCTTTGTTTTTACTATTTAATCTTTGTCTACAGGAATTGTTAAATTCTGAGAGAGGTATACTGAAGTTGCAGGCATTCGTATAAACGAATGATAACCACTGTCTCCAGGTACATGCATGTGAATTAGTATCACATGGAGAGTGCTGATTAGGATTGTACTCCGTAGTATGAATAAGAAAGCCCAGTAAATGGTAAATGAATAGAAATAGGTTTACTTCACTTATATAACAAAGGCTTGTAGGTAGGTAGGTCAGCCTAGGGCATATACAGGGACTCAAGGATGCCACCGAGAAAGCAGGCCCCTTGCCCTTCTGCTCTGTCACCGTTAGTAACCGCTGCTACGGCTCTGTGACTTGTGTTTTCCAGGCGGCACAAGGAAAGCAAGGAGGCAACATGAACTGAAAGCAGTGAAGTCTTTCAACGCTTATGCTCATTGGCCAGAACCAAGTCACATGACCACCTCTAGTTAAAAAGGAGTCTGAAAAGATGAGCTTTTAGCTTCCAAAATGGAGAAAGATAAGTAAAAAGAAGTTGCAGGGGGTGTTGAGGGAGTCAACTAACAGTATCTGACATAAGAATAGTATCTCAACATGAGAACTGTTAATACATACTCAGAATTCAAAGTTTTTCGTATTTGCTGCCTCCTGCTCTTCTCAGTCCTACTCCTATTTCCTTTTGTCTCCCCTGGATAGACCCTTATTTAGAAAAAAATTTGCAAAGATAAAGACATGAATATCTAATTTAAGATTTTTAGCCGGGCGCGGTGGCTCACGCCTGTAATCCTAGCACTCCGAGAGGCCAAGGCGGGAGGATCGCTTTAGCTCAGGAGTTCGAGACCAGCCTGAGCAAGAGCGATACCCCACCCCGTCTCTACTAAAAATAGAAAAATTAGCAAGTCAACTCAAAAAAAATAGAAATACAAAATTAGCCGGGCGTGGTGGTTTGCGCCTGTAGTCCCAGCTACTCGGGAGGCTGAGGCAGGAGGATCGCTTGAGCCCAGGAGTTTGAGGTTGCTGTGAGCTAGGCTGACGCCACGGCACTCTAGCCCGGGCAACAGAGTGAGACTCTGTCTCAAAAAAAAACAAACAAACAAAAAAGATTTTCTTCCCCGGTAATCAGAAGCATTGGAAAAGTGAGAGCAGCGGAGAAAATGTGGGTATCATTTTATAAAAGGAAACAAAAACTTAATAATTTTTTATTCAAGCAATTCTCTATAATCTGTGTCCAGTAGTAAATATGGGTTAAATATTAAAAGTAAACTAGATATAAATATGTTAATGCAAATTTGTGTGTGCACAAATGTCACGTTATTTTACTTTCTCTAAAACAAATTAACTCTACTGGAAGCTTTTAATTTTTTGCCTTTGCTATTTAAATTCTTAGTCCACAGAAAGTTGTTTTGTGTATGAGGTAGATATCAATTTTCATGCTTTTTCCTTGTAGACAACCAAATTTTCCAGCAGTAACTATTGAAAAATAACTCCTTTCCCAAGTGATCTTACATACCACCTCTATTAAATATCAAAGTTCTATAATATGCATGGGTCTTTTAGTTGAGCTCTATGTCCAATTTCATATATGGATTTCTCTCTTCTGTGTGAATAACACGTGCTAGTTAATATAACTCTTATGTCTTTATGTATAAGAGCAACTTCTTTTACATGTTTTCATTTTTTAAAAAAGTATTTTGAACCTTTTTTGAGCTATACACAGAATCCTTTTGGGATTTTGGCTGGAGTTACATTAAATCTATAGATCTACATAGGAAGGATTAAGGTCTTTATGATGTCTTCCCATTGATGAACAGGGATACTCCTCCATCTTAGTTTTTTTAAATATCCTTCAGAAATGTTTCATAGCTTTCTACATACAGGCTTGTACATCTTTTCTTAGATTCATTCCTAAATGTTGTACTTTATATTTTTCATTGTAAATGATATCTTCATTGTTATTATTCTAATTGTTTGTTAACTGTTTATAGAAGTATAATCAACTTTTCTGTATGGATCTTATGTTCAGCCACTTTGTTCGACTCCCCTATTATCCTTATTTTTACTCAGTTTGGGGGGATTTCAAGCAGACAATTATATCATCTGAAAGTGACATTTTTTTCCTCCTTTCTTATAACTTTTAATTCATTCCTTTGTTTAGGGAACTAGTAACTCCTAAACAATGTTGAATGGAAGTGGTGATGTGCTGTTGAAATAAAAAGTTTAAAATTATAAGATAAAAATATAGATGAATGTATTTCTGAACTTATAAAAAATGATTTCTTAAACTACTACAAAAACCATAGAAAAGAAAGCATTAAAATTGTGCTATCATTTATTTTTATGTAAAGATACACTACAAGTAAATAATAAATGAAAACTGGGCAACAAAGCTGAATAGACATCACGGAAGAGAAAACATGTATTACTAAAAGCATATAAAGTGTTGTTCAGTCTAACTAGCACTCAGGGAAATGTGAAACAAGAGCAGGAAATGTTATTTTACATTTATTCAATAGGCAAAAACTAAAAAACTGACAATACAAGTAATACAACTATTACAGAGACTGTAATACAACTATTACAGAGACTATATAGATCAATGGACTCTCACGCATTGCTGATGGGTTATAAATTGGAATCACCACTTTGGAAAACAATTTGGCATTAATCTTATAAAGTTGAATATTTGCACACCCAATGAACCAGCAATTCCACTTTTGGGTATTTACCCAAGACAAGTTTAGCAAATGTGTACCAGAAAACACTCAAGCAGCACTGTTCATGATAGCACAAATTTGGAAGCAATCCAAATGCCCATTAACAAGAGTTTGAATAAACTGCAGTGTAATCACAGAAATATTAAATATCAATGAAAATTAATGAACCAAGCAACATGTAGCACATGATTGAATCTTATTATGATAATGATGAGGGCAAGAAGCAAGTCCAAGAAGATCATACATTGTGATACCCTTCTTATAAAATTCAAAAAGAGATAAAACTCAACAAAATATTTTTAGGACATACATGTAATAATTTTTTTTTAAGGCTGGATAAGGATAAAAAAAATTCAAAATAATGGCTACTCTAAGGCAGACAAAAAATATGGAATGGAGAGAAGCATATACGTGTATATTAGTTATTAGCAAGTTTCCAGTTCCTGATTCAAGCAGTAGATTCATGTAATTTCATCATACTGCAAATAAATACATAAAATTAAATAAATAAAATAAATGAAGGCCATGAATGAGTGACAATGGCAATATTTCATGAACCAAAGATTATGATTAGTCCTATTTGGTACCCTATGGTCAAAAATACACAATAACAACAATAATAATGAATAAGTTAAAAAATTAATTTCAAGTGCCATCCTGCCCAGCCTCTGGGAAATTTAATCTCAGGTATTTTGAGGATTCCCCCGCCCCATATCCTGCAAAGGTCCTTAGGGCCTTATCAAGAACAAAAGCATTGGGAAGACCCCTCTGGACTCACAGCCACTTTTGGTATTACTGAGATTCCCACTGTCCAAGCTCCATGTGGTTTTTCTGTCTCCAAGTCAGGCTTGGTAGTCTATAAACAATTTCTCCTTCCACCTTGTGACACAATCTTTCCCAGAGGCAAAAAAGTACAAAGGCTTTGCTACCTTCTAAAAATGGAACAAGAGGAAAAAAGAAAAACAGAATAAATCTCTCAAAAACATTACCCTAGACACTACTAAAAAGAAAACGTACTCTCTATCATATGCACTCACTTGTGAGACAAGCTTTAGCAAGGCTGCAAATCCTTCTCTCATTTCAGATTTTCCAGGTCAGGTTTATTGTATTCTTCTAAATATATTAAGAAGATTCCCACTTGCTATACCATTAAACATTTGCTTTACCTCTAAGTTCAACTCTTTAGTGATTGAACTTGAGGAAAAATTTAATTACAATTTTGTATGTCACTTTGTTTCCTTCCCAAACCAGGAAACGTTGCAATGAATGAGAAAATGAGTAAAGGCACAGAAACAAATTAAGAAAGCTGACACATCAAGTGGGAAACCGGCCCTTTGGCAAATTATTTTTATTGCTTTTTTTCCTATTTATCTGAACATAGGGGTTATTAGCATTGTATTGCCAAATGAAGCAGCTGAGTCTAGTTCAATATTATCATTCATTAATAATAAATGTATAAGTCAAATAAGTATTTCATAATATTTGCACGATCCAAGCTGTGAACTACATTACAGCTATTTAATGAAGGATGATCCTGGGTTAACTTGCTAAAAATTCACACTCTGCTCACCCTTATAACATGACTTCATTCTCTCTCTCTGACATGTTTTTCTTACTTCGATTAATGAGCTTTTCTATTTTTGTCTTTTCCATGTTTAACTTGCAAAGAGAAAAAAACATCCAAGTTGATACATCTGAGTGTCAGGTAGAGAGGAGCTGCTGAGCAGAGAGAAAGGGGATTTTAAGCGGAGAATTAAATTTGCAGGGCAGCTGCTGAAAGATAATGATGTAAGCTGTATGAACAGAAGAGCTCTCCCAATAAGGAAGAAAGCAGAAGAGAAGAAAATAGGAAGATGACTGCTTTCCAGGATGTGATCACATAGGAAAATTTTCCTTCATGTACCAAAGTATATCAGTTTTCCAGTCTAGAACACAACAATAAATACAGATTTCCTTCTGTCTTTATTATTATGAACTTTTTTTTTATTATTGTTTCTCTTAAATTGATAAAGGAAAACCAAAGAGTAAATCTAGATAAGAAAGGTGTTTCTTGGATTAAATTACTTTTTAAACATTTGAAGAAACAGATTCTGAACCTTTAAATAAACACAAGCACATAGGATATGGTTTTTAAAATCTTTGTGGGCAACTATCATTTTTAATGTGTGAAAAATTATATTGTAAACAATAGGCTTGGCATGTATGAAGATATAATGTACTCTAATGAGATATATATATACATAGTAGTTTTTAATATTAATTATCATTTATTTGTGTATATATATATATATATAATAGTATTTACTGTCAGTCTTCATTTTTGTAGGATTACTGCTGTGTCCTTTCATGCTATTTCCAGTGGTGTTTAATTATTTGGCATAATTAAAAATGAAGACGAACACATCCTAGCAATTGATCAATAATGTGTCGTGAATAGTTTCAAGTCCTCTTGATTGCCCAAGCCCTTCTTTCCTTTAGAAGTAACAAATCACTTTTAAATCCACGAATACAAACTGCTGATTCTCTGTATGTCCACCAATAAGTGTATAAGGCCCAAGGGATTTTGCCTCATTCATCAAGCATTTCATAAATGTAAGAGAGGCCTGTAGAGCTCCAAATGCTCCAGGGCACCTGGGCCTCTCCTGACTTCAGCATCACCTGACTCACCCCCACAAATGACACTAATCTTGTGAAGGAAGCTGTGATTAGAACTGATCACACGCTTTGCCTGAAGAAATCATATGAAGGAAACTCATGGTGCCTTATAACTTTAGCTCAGGCACTGCTAGAAGTCCAAATGTCTCAGATCAGCCTTTGTCACCCACACTTTATCTCTTCATAGGTCTCTGTCCATTCCTAATCTGAAATCTCCTTTGACCTCCCACATTTTTGCACTGTATTCCCTGAAACTCACTCTCCTAACTCTTCACTAGATCTTCTGGCTCTTCTCTAGATGTTCATTTCAACTTTGCCATCTAATAGAATATTACCTGTTCCCTGTGTATGCTGCTTCCTTTGTAGCCCTAAGTGACTGGTTTTTTTCTCTCCTATCCCGATTGACACCACAGACCTGAAGATAGGATAAGTGTCCTCCCTGCTGTTCATTGCTGTCTCCAGAAAATTTCTCTTTTTCTTCCCTTCTTCCTGAGAAACCCCAGACCATTAAAGTGCATTCCATCAGACTGTACTCCTGGGTACCATTCTTTGCTATTATCATCAACATTGGGTCTCTCTCTCTTTCTCATCTGTTATCCCTTCCACCATTACTTCTGTCATTATGCTTAGTGAGTTCAACATCCATGTCTATATCCATTCAACACTCCGGTTTCTTGTCCCTTGACTTCCTTACTTCCAACAATTTATTTTCTCCTCTTCACTTTAGCAATCCAATCTCAAGGTCATATCTTAGAACTTTTCACTATGAATACTCACTGCAGCACTTCCAAAATCTTCCAACAGCCTACTCTCCTAATTCCTGCCTTTCTAAATCATCTATTTTAGTATCCCAACTCAAAAGGTATTTGGATTTCCAGTCCGTTGACATGATTTTTAAAATTCCCTCATTCCTTTAATAGTCTCACTTCTCCCAGCTTGGAGTCCATAAAACATCACTGTAATCACCCCATTGCACGAACTGTCAACTCTTCCCTTCATCTTTACCAGGAAAAGGGAAAAACCAAACTCAGTGCTAGTTAAACCCAACTCCACACCAGCTCTCCCTCTGCTGTCTAACAGATGAATTTGGCTGCAGCAAAATACACAATCGTTACTAAATACTTGCAATTCATGATTCAGATTTCAAAGAGCATTCCCAAGTACCCAAGAAATTCTGCCATACCTCTTGTAAGACTGCTCTCTCGGTATAAAAGAACTATTTTATACTTTTCCTCTCTGACATTTATCCCCCTCAATCTCAAATGATCATCTCGATTCTTATTCCTTGAGAAAACAAAAGCAATCAGATAATACCTCAAAATCAAGTTACAAAACTACCAGTAACTCTTCTTGCTATTGCTGAAATATACCAAGCTTATTTCTGCCTAGAAAGTTCTTCCCTCAAATAGTCACACTATGACTTGCTCCTTAACATTCATTTAAGCATCTGTTCAATTGTCACTTTCTCAGAAGATGTTCCCTGACTACTCCATCAAAAATGCATCTATCCATCACTTTCTTATGGAGCATTATTTTCCTCATAGCTTTTATTACTATATAAATCTATATTGCATATTTGTTTACTTGTTACCATCTTCCCTTCTAGAATGAAAGCAGATTTGCTGATCTTGTGTCTAAAGCACCTGAAACAGTGTATGACACAAATGCTTCAATACCTACGTTTGAACAATTAATTAAAATCAATCATTAAAAATGTAATGGGGGCTGGGGTAGGGTGGGAGAAGAAAAGAACACAGACGAAGCAGGACAGGTAGGCAGGATTCGCTGGACCAGGAAGGCCATGGTCAGGAGTTTGGTCATTGTCCAAAGGACTGTGGTGAGTGACTGAAGAATTTTAATCTGTTAGGGAAGGGAAGTGGGGTAAAAGCTTCATTAGATATGTTTTGAAAAATCTGTGATGGTTGAAAGTTGAATGGACAGGAGAGGACAAAAACAAATGGATAGGCTACTGCAGGAGTCCAGGTGAGAGATGAAGTGTTGGCAGTGGAGGGGGGGAGAATGAATGGGTTTAAAGACATTTAGGCATCAGAATTGATAAGATTTGGTAATAGATTGAGTGTAGTGAGTGAGGAAGATAGAACAGTCAAGGAAGACTATTTGTATCGAGTTGGAACAACCATATGCTCCAGTCATACTGACCCTCTTTCTGGAATACGCAATGCCCTTCCCACCCCCTCACCAGGAGCCTGCATATTTATAATTCGTCTACCTGGAATGTTCCCTACCTACAATCTCCTTACCCTTCATTGCCTAACTCCTGAATATCCTTTATGTTAAAATTAAATGTTAAAAAGAAATTAAATATTAAACATTAAATTAAGTATTAAAAATTAAAATATCACTTTCTCCCAAAAAGCCTTTTCTAACTCCCTAAACCTAGTTAAATATATTATATACTTGCTGTATTCTCACAGAATATCATTCTGTATGCTCGATGAACTTGTAATTATTTGTTCCATATATATCTTTCCTGCTAGTCTTATAAATCCCACAGGGTAATGCATGTGCCTAGCTTTTCTCTTGCTGACATTTTCTATGCAAATACAAACGTACGCACGTATGAATAACATTGTTAACACACATGGGATCACATTGTACACAATGCTTTGTACCTTGCTTTTTTGCACTTAATTTTTTTTAGATACCGTTTCATATAACCATACTTATTTAACCAGTTTTCCCGTCAGTGAAGTGTTATTTCCAGTCTTTTGCTATTACAAAATACAGTAGTACACATACTCCTTTGAATAGAGTGAGTAGAATCGCTGGGTCAAATGTTATGTGCGTTGTACATTTTGATACATATTGTCAAATTACCAAATAAACGCCAACTGATTTTATTTTAGTTCTTTCTACATTATCAATATTAATTACATTCATATACATACAGTTTGCAACATGTTTCTCACAGTTGTTTGGTCATAGGTTTTTTTATTAATAATAAATTTAATGCTCCCCATAACAAAACATAAAAGATTCTCAAAACCTCTACACCAAAAACTCTGATGAGATAGAATAAATATCTGAATAGAGTTAATACCATGTTCATTGATCAGAAAACTTTATATTGCTAAGATGTTGATTCTCCCCAAATTGATCTATAGATTCAACACAGCCCAATCAAACTTAGAAACTAACAAACTAATTTGAAAATTTGCATGAAAATTCAAAAATATATGTAATAGCAAAACATTCTGGAAAAAAAATAAAGTTGGTGGACTTACATTAACTGACTTCAATGCTTTCTGTAAGCTACATTAATCAAGATAGTGTGGTATTGATATAGGATTAGAACAGTAGATCAATGAAATAGATCAGAGAGTCCAGAAAGAGACACATACATATAAAATGATCCAATGTGTAAAGAAATTTCTTTTCTTTTAATGGTGCTGAAACAACTGCATATCCATTTGGGGGTAAAAAAAGAACGCGGCCCCTACCTCCCAGTATATACAGAATTTAAGTTAGAGCATAGATCTAAAATATGAACAGTGACAATTCTAAAAGAAAACATAGGAAGATATCATCATAACCTTAGGGTAGGAAAAATTTCTTAGACACAGAAAGCCCTGATTATAAAAAATTGATAAACTAGAACCAATAAAAATTTCAATTGAAATAAAAATTCTCTGATAATCAAAAGAAACTATTAAGAAAAAGAATAAGACACATACGAGGAGAATATAGTCAAAAAACCTTTAAGTAGAAAACAATTGATATCAGGATATATAAAAATCTGTAACTCAGTAATAAAAAGACCACCCAATTAACATGTTGACTGCCGCACTAGAAAAAAAATTTTTTTCCTTGGGGCCATGGTGTTTTATTACAAAAACAGAATACAAACTTTGAAAACAAAATGATCCTTTCTAATTAAATGAAAAAATTTGTTATTGATTTCTATTCATTTAATCCATGTTTTTAGAATTAAATTGTTGATATTAATTATAAAAATAAGAACATCAACAGTAACATTTTCACAAACCAACTGCAGGGTTTTGCCCAGGTTTTGCTTCACAAAGCACTGGGCTCAAAACTAGCGTGAGTTAAACACAACTCATATGGCAGTTAATGTGTTAAAAATGGAAAAAATACTTGCACAGATACTCCTCAAAGGAATAATACAAATGGCTATATGAACATGGAAAAGTACTTGACATCATTACTCATCAAGAAAATGCAAATTAAAAGAAAAATAAAATATTACTATACGCCCACCAGAATAGTTAAAATTAAAAAGACTAAAATACCAAAGTATGCAAAGAATGTAGAGAAACATGAACTCTTATACATTGCTGGTAGAACTGTAAAATTATGCAATGGCTTTGGAAAAAGATTTAGCAGTTTTTTATAAAGTTAGATATATACTTACTATATGACACTGCAATTCCACTTCTGGGCATTTACCCAAGAGATTTGAAAATATATATTCACAGAAAACTTGCACATGAATTTTTCACAGCAACACTATTCGTAATGGGCAAAAACTGGAAGCAATCCAAACCTTTTGCAATATCAGAATGCATAAATAAATTGTGGTATATTCATTTAATGGAATAGTACTCAGCAATAAAAAGGAATGAACTAGCAATACATGCAATGACATGGATATATCTTAAAAAACTGATGAGCTAAGGAAGTCAGTGTGTATTAGTCAGGGTTCTACCAAGAAACAGTGCCAATAGCAGATACAGAAACAATAGGGTATCTAGACATATCCTATTTTACATATATAAGTGTATGTATGTATATATCTCAAGAGAAAGATAAAGAGAGAGATTATGAGCAATTGGCTCATGTGATTATGGAGGCTGAGAAGTCCTAGTATCTGCCATCTGCAAGCTGGAGACCAAGGAAAGGTAGTGGGTAATTCAGTCCAAGTCCAAAGGCCTGAGAACCAGGGGAGCCAATGGTGTACATCCCAGTCCAATGACAGGAGAAGATGTGATGAGATGTCCTAGCTCAAGCAGTGGGCAGGAAAAAAAAAGCGTGAATTCTTCCTTCCTCTAACTTTTGTTCTGTTCGGGCCCTCAGTGGAGTGGATGATGCCAACCCACATTGGAGAGGGCGTTTCTCTGGTACCAAGTCCAATTCAAATATTAATCTCATCCAGAAACACCCTCGCAGACACGCTTAGAAATAATGTTTACCCTGGGCACCCCATGGCCCATTCAAGTCGACACGTAAAATTAACCATCACAGTCAGATTTCTAAGTAGTACATACAGTAGGATTCTATGTACATAAATGTTCCTTACTATTGTTGTGAAAAAGACCATCCAAAACTTAACGGCTTAAAGAAACAAAAATGATGTATTTTGGTCTCAGATCTGTGATTTGAACAAAGATCAGTAGGGATGGCTCGTCTCTGCCCCATATGGTGTTGGCTAGGCAGCTCCACTGAAACAACTTCCAAGGTAACTCACATGGCTGGCAAATTGGTGTTGAGTGTTGACTGGAAACTCAGCTAGGGCCTCAGTTTCTCTCCTCATGGGTCTCTCTGTGGACTTCTTAGACTTCCTCACAGTTTGCCAACTTGGCTGTAAGAGAGTATGCTAAGTTTCAGGAAGCAGAAGCTGCCAGTTTCTTAAAGAACAGGACTGAAGAGTGGCACAGCATAGCTTCCACTGTATTCTATTAGGTAGCTCTTACAGAGCCCCCCTGTATTCAAAGCTAGGGGACATAGACCCCACCTCTTGATGAAAGAATGTGAGAGAGTGTTTGGGCCATCTTTAATCCACCAGATTACAGTACCAGGATACAGAAAGCTAATGTATGTTGACAGGGATCAGAACAGTGTTTACCACGGAGAGGGAAAGTGGCAGGGCTTGACTGGCAAAGAACATAAGAGAAATTTCTTGGCTGATAAAAATGTCTATATCTTCATTAAGGCGGTGGTTACAGAGGTATGTAAATATGTAAAAATTCACCAAACTGTGAAACTAAAGATCTGTGTATTTCACTGTAGGCAAATTATACAATTTTAAAGTAACTTTATTAAAATTATTTGCAAGTAGATTCCTTCTAAGCAAACATATTTATACTAAATGGAAATATAAGGATCAGAGTATTATGCTATTGCGAAGTTCTGATTTTTTAAAAAATTATTCTAAGAAAATAAATCAGAAAATAATGTTTGTTAAATCAGGTTAAAAACCATCTCTAGGGGAAGTAAAAGTCATTGGAAATCAAGAAGGGGGAAGGAAGGGAGGGGCAAAAACCTACCTAACAGGTACAGTGAACACTGTTCAGGTGATAGCACACTCATAGCCCTGGCTTGGGCATTATAAAAGCCATCCATATAACAAAAACATTTGTACCCTCTTAGTATTTTGAAATTTAAAAAAATATATATCTCTAGGTCAAACAAGCTCATAACCAAAACTTCTGGAAAAAAATAGCATTAACTTTTTATTTAGCATGGATGTTAAAATAATATATATGCACATATAAATATATGTAAACGTACATAATTTGATTACTGTTACATAGTTTTGCATTCTAGTTTTGAGAAAGTTGAAAGAAAAAAACCTAGCTAAAAAATTTAAAAATCAATACCTAAAAAAAAAAAAAAAATCAATTCCTGAAGTATATTCTTATGGTAACATCAGGTTGAGACCAATATTTGACATCTAGACTTGGTGCTCGTGATGAGCTTTAGGCAACGTGAGTTCCTCAAGGGCTTAAATTCAAAAGAATTACTGTAAAGTATATTTTATTACATTTCCATTCTTAGTAATTTTTGCTCTCTATATAGTACCAAAGGCAATTCCTTTAAAAATTCTATTAACCAGAATATTCCATTTTTCAAGAATTCTGGATAAAGAAAGAAAATAGCATAAGAACTTTAAAAGTATAAGCATTATTGTTGATGACAGTTACTTCAGTTACAAAATTAAACTAGCACCTATGTTTCCTAAGGACTTCAGTTGGAGGCTTTGTGCCCTAAGCCATCATCCTGGCATCTGTCTCTTACTGAATAAGATTTCATCACGTGAGGCTGCCCTCTGAGTAGGCCATCTCAGTGATTCAGTGTTGCTGAGCTGGCTGTTGACTATCTTCCAAGATATGCCCCATTGAAACAATGCCTAGGACTTTATGTGACTCTGTCTTCTCTCTCTCTCTCTCTCAGCCTCACTGCCCTTCAAGTGGCCTCCTTCCAAAATTTAGGTTTCTAGACATTAAATAAATGTCATAGGTGAGTTCATGATTCTCTTCCTAATTAGAGGGAAATTAATCTTGGCTGCCTTCCAACTTTATTCTCTCATCCGTGGTTGCAGGCACACTCCTATTAGATAGTGCTACCCATCAGAACTGCCATGTGCATTTGGCCAGTCTCTTTCTTCTCATCTTGGAGCCCATATTAGCATCTGATGCCACACATTCCAAAGCATAGAATGTGTGGAAAGGGTCAGCCACCAGAGGGAATGGGATGACGCCTACTTCTTGGAAATCCTTTTCCCGTAACTCCTAGGCAGCCAATAACTTTAGGAGTACTTCATGGATGTCCAAATGCCCTAATGTAAATTATCCCTCCAGATAATCTCTTTTCACCTCTCACATCCTGATCCCAATCAAGGGCCCCAGGTCCTCAGCATAATTAACTAAATAAATCCCTCCCAAGCAGAATGATTGATAGGTCTAGATCTCACAACACTACTTATAGAAATTGGCTCCTAATTAGTAGAAAAGGGTCAAGAGCAGACTACATAATTTTTAGCACAAGCCACCTGGTTCCATGCCTATTTTGGGATCCCATCTAAGAAGTTTACTTGCTTTGCTCTCATTCTGTTTGTTTACTGAAAGAATAAGTTTCAATGACTTTAAACCCTATTTAGAAACTTATCAGTCAATATTACAATGAGTTGAGTTGTTGTTTGGGGGAAAAAGTGAGGGTGTAGGGATACTTTTGTTTGTTTGCATTAGATTATTGTGAAGTTCCAGATGAGCTGGGATACTTAGTCTGCCTGCACTGGCTCAGCCTTTCCACTTTTCAAAATATTGAAATACTTTCATACCAGTTATTAAAGAATCACTACCCAAGTCCCTTGAAGAACTTCTTGCCCCTAGGCTCTGCAGAGTCCAGGAATTCAGGGGTTAATATCTAGCAATAACCCTTCAATCACTGGACGCTTGGGAGCTCTGAGGCCCTGCTCTGGCACTCTGATGGATGCCCATTTTAATTGGTTGGTGCCCATATGGCACCAGTTGATTATAACGTAAGCTGATAAAATCATATAATTAGATATTTTTTCCTGCTAACCGCTTGTACTTGTAGAGTCAACTTTGAGTTAGCTGTATCAATGGCCAATTGATAATTTAAACATATCAAATCACATAAAATGTTCTTCCATTTTACTTTGAAATGCATTATGTGATTTTTCAGCAAGTTCAAATTCTTGGCTATGCTTTTAGGCTAGTAGTAAAGGTGAGTAATACAAAGTAAGTTGTTATTTCCCAATATTCAAGATAACCAGCACCCAAGGAAAAGTAAGAGAATAAACAAGTATTGGACATTTTCTTGGGCCAGGCTTTGCTATCTCATTAGATTCCTACAAAACCCCTCTAATTATCATCATTTCCATTTTACAGATGAGCCATTTAATGCTGAAAGGTGTATCCAATATCACACAGTTCTCAAGCACTAGCACAGAAGTGATCTATTTTGTGCCTCTCCATAAAAAGTATGAGAAAGTATAAATGTGCCCATTTCATTTTAGGAAACTAAGACTCAAGGAGGTTAAGCAGCTTTCTTCAGACTTTACTCCAGATTCCCTCTTCCTAGGAACATGAACTTGGCAGTATCAAAATCGTACTATTTGAAGCATATATTCTCTTCCAGCTGTCTCCCCCACTTCAAGGCTCCTGCGTGCTTCCTTCCACCCTCCGTTGTCTCGACGTCTGTCTCTATCAGAGCTCATTGGAGCCTTATAGCCTGTCTGCATACACACACACACACACACACACACACACACACACACACGTCCCCTCTCCTCCCTTCAGCAGAACTTTCATTAATTTGGATTTTAAAAGATCTCAAACTTTCCTTTTGTTTTAGGACTAGGTGTCCCTTTTTCTTGCCCACAGGGCACTGAGGGAGAGGAGTCCAGTGTTTTGGGGCTTACTGTGTACGGGGAAAGGAAGCATGTTCTTACCAGTACACAAATTCTCATTCTTCCCCTTGTCTGGGTAAATACGTTAATCTAATCATGAAAAGAGTATTAAGAAGAGGGAGTGGGAGGGAGAGGAAGGGGGAAGAAGAAAAGAGATTGCCATGGAAGAAGAAAGAATGTTTCCCAGCATTAGGGGCTCTTCTTTCAGAAGAAAACAACTTCTGGATGCAAACTAAGCCTCCTACTGTTAAACTACTTAACTCTGTCCAATCTCCATGGGTCCCTTCCAAGTTAATTTCGTCCCTTTGTCAGGCTCCTCCCTCTGTAGCTCCCTGTCTCCATCTGTCCTCTTTGAAGGATTGCTGGGCACCCTGGCATCATATCGTTCTTCCTGGCTGCCTTGGGCTTCCA
>RJWJ010007489.1:23622-57455 GCA_004363605.1 Indri indri | reverse complement strand
GGCATGTGCCACCATGCCCGGCTAATTTTTTCTCTGTATATATTTTTAGCTGTCCAATTACTTTTTCTTTCTATTTTTGGTAGAGATGGGGTCTCGCTCTTGCTCAGGCTGGTCTCGAACTCCTGAGCTCAGAACGATCCGCCCACCTCGGCCTCCCAGAGTGCTAGGATTACAGGCTTGAGCCACCGCGCCCGGCCTCAAAATGGGTTTAATTTTGTCAGCATGAACCCTGGGAGCTAGCAGGTGAGAGAGCACTGCTGCAGTGACGATTTCCAACCCTGTCCCCAGCAGACACAAGCCAAGCAGCAGGACACAGAGCAATGTGCTCAGGTACATGAGGTTTCAGAAACTACCTCTTGCGCTCTCCCCCAGAAGCCGCAGGGGTGTGCATGTCACAGGAGAAAAATGGAAGATAAGGGATCCGGGACACAGGAGAGAGGGGCTGGCAGAATCCCTGAAAGCAGGAAGCCAATCCCAGGGAGACATCTGTGCCCAGATGCAGAGGGCCCCTGCCCAGCTGGGGCAGGACAGAGTCCTGGGGAGACTTCAGCAATGAGAGGAAATTGTGGAACCTCGGATGCGTCTGGGAGTTGAGCAGAGAGAACTTGGTGATGAAATTGTGATGAAGCTGTAGAAAATTAAGCATGTGGAAAAAAGAAAAACAAGACAATTACTGGCTGCAGGGAAAACAGAAACTCACGCAGGGAAGAAAAAGCAATCGTAGCCTATCACACGGTTCCACTTGTAATGGCACTTACAGGTCACAGTCACGTAAACACAGACAGTTTATATGTCCCAACTGATGGTGCCACTGTGTTGTGAGGATGGGAGGAAGAAGGACGCAGGTGTGAGGTGGGGACTGGAGGATGGCAGGAACCCAGTGGATAACACCTACGACGAAACTGAATGTAGGCCGGGCGCGGTGGCTCACGCCTGTAATCCCAGCACTCTGGGAGGCCGAGGCAGGTGGATCGCTCAAGGTCAGGAGTTCGAGACGAGCCTGAGCAAGAGCGAGACCCCGTCTCTACTAAAAATAGAAAGAAATTATCTGGACAACTAAAAATACATATATAGAAAAAAATTAGCTGGACATGGTGGCGCATGCCTGTAGTCCCAGCTACTTGGGAGGCTGAGGCAGTAGGATCGCTTGAGCCCAGGAGTTTGAGGTTGCTGTGAGCTAGGCTGAAGCCATGGCACTCTAGCCCAGGGCAACAGAGTGAGACTCTGTCTCAAAAAAAAAAAAAAACCTGAATGTAGCAATGTGAGTATTGCATTCTGTGCAATGTTTTTCAAACAGCATCACATTATGCCCCATGAGTGAGCATGAATTCAATTCAGTGGATCATGAACAGCATTTTGTTTTTTTGAGACAGAGTCTTACTCTGTCGCCCAGGCTGGAGTGCAGTGGCATTGTCACAGCTCACTGCAGCTTCAAACTCCTGGGCTCAGGGAATCCTCCTGCCTCGGCCTCCCAAAGTGCTAGGATTACAGGTGTGAGCCACCACGTCCGGCCATGAATAGCATTTATGTATGTATGTATGTATTTTATTTAGACAGGGTCTCACTGTGTGGCTAGAGTGCAGTGGCATGATCACAGCTCACAGCAACCTCAAACTCCTGGGCTCGAGCGATCCTCTTGCCTCAGCCTCCCAAGTAGCTGGGATTACAGACGCACACCACCATGCCCAGCTAATTTTTCTATTTTTAGTAGAGATGGGGGTCTCACTCTTGCTCAGGCTGGTCTTGAACTCCTGCTCTCAAGTGATCCTCCCACCTGAGCCTCCCAGAGTGCTGGGATTACAGCTGTGAGCCACCATACCTGGCTAACATTTTAAAATGGAATAGACTACGATAGAACATTCCTGTGTTAGGAGAGGTATGTTTTGTACAATTTTGTTTCAGTTGCATGCATCGGGTAGTGATGGAAAAATGCATTTCTCGAGTCTTGGTCAAAAAAGTCTGAAAGCCAGCAACTTAAACATGTGTCAGCCGGGCGCCATGTTTTGAATCACGGCTTCTCAGCACGCCACTCTCTGTACTCGAGGGCCCCCCACAGAGCAGGGACACTTACAGATCTGTTGGGAAATGAAATCGTTCTGTAAGGAACTTAGCGTGATGCCTGTGGTAGAAGGAATCCACTCGATGTGTGTCAATTATTATTCTCCTTTTCTTCTGCGATGTCTCTCCCACGTGCACTTCCTCTCCCAGCTACGACAGGACCCTCTCCAGGAAAGAGGGGAGCAAGCCATGCGAGAGAACACGGCGTCCCCAAAACAGGTCAGCGGAGGAGGCAAAGGGAGCCCCCAGGAAGACGCTGCGGCAGCCACGGGAAGGCCAGGGCAGCGCGGGCCAGGCTGCAGGAGGGCGTCCTGGGTCGGGGGCAGAAGTGCTGGGGCAGGCGGACTGGACTGAAACTTTTAGTGCTTTGTCAGCAAGTCTGGGCGGAATTAGGGATAGTTAGGTAGAAAACCATGCAAAAGAAAAACTAAATGGGAAAACAGTTGTGCAAGAAAGGAAACAGTCTTGCTGAGCTGTGAGGCTGTGTGACACCCTCTGCAGCACCCAGGGTCAGTGCGCTGGGCCATGACAGTGACGTGGGCCTCCCCGACACAAAGTCTCAGCAGCCGGCTCTAGTCCCAGCCACTTTGTTGCTGTGACCCCCACATGGGTGACCCATACCGCAGGACTCAGTTTCCTCATCCACAAATGGCCGAGTGGCACCTGCCAGGCTGGAGACTGACAGAGAGGGAGCCCAGCGGGGCTGCGCCTGTGGTGGGGGCTTGTCACCCCCTGGACCCCAATAGCTCCCCAGGTTTGTACCCCCGAGCTCCACACTGGGGGCCGCACTATCCTGCCAGTGGACAGCGGGTCCCAAACCAAGGTGGACAGATGCCTCTGGCTCTAGAGCTGGCCACGTCCTTCCCAGGAAGCACAGTAGCCTTGGTCCAGCCCAGGGAGCCGGCTCCTTTCTCCCAGGCTCAGCTCCACACTGAGGGTCTCCCTGTGCCCCCCAGGCAGTGGGGAGTATAGCATGTTAGAGGTTCTGGCCTCGCTTGGCACACATGCGTGCATCCAGGGCGAGCAGGGCCTGGCTGGAGCGCCGGGAGCAGGAGCCGAGGCTCCTGGGCTATGAGTGGGCTCTGAAGCCGCAGCACCAGCACGGCGCTGGTCAGGACCCAGGCCCAGTCTCAGCAGAGCGCCCAGAAGACAATGGCACCGCAGGGGTGCAGCCACCAAGTGAGGAGGCCTGGGGGCTGGGGTTGGGCTCGCTGACAGGCCCCATTGCCTTGGCAGCTGTCAAAACTGACCACTGGGCCCAAGAGGCAGGGTCCAGAGCACGTGTCCAGCACCATCGCCACCAGCTCTGGCCCTGCTGGGGCCTCCCTGGCTGGAATCCAACCTGACCACTGCTAGGACAAGCTGGGGTGAGGGGCAGGTCGCAGGCCAGACCACATCACACAGGCAGCTCGGCAGCCTCCACCCTCCTTTGCCCTTTCTCCCCGGGGACGCCCCAGAACTGGACTGAGAAACAGGGAGAAGGGGCTGCAGGTCCCATAGGCTGGGGGGACAGGGTGGAGGTTCCACAGGCAGGAGGGGAGAGACAGCCTCTTGTGGCCTGTGAGGAGCCACAGAGATAAAAATAAAACCCCGAAATTGCTTCCCAAGGTTGTGGTTGGGGACAAAGGCTTCTAAGCCACAGGCATGGTAAGCTCTGCAGCCCAGGCAGGGTCTGGGTCCTGTGGGAGCGGCACAGGGTGCAGGGACAGGGTGGGGCAGCTGGTGCTGCCTTAACAGGGTCGTGACATCTGGGGCTGATGGTCCTGTGTCGGGGGCGTCCCTGACCTCCACCCACCACTGTTGGTAGCACCCCCCATTGTGACAGCTGAAGGCCTAAGAACCACTGCTGTGGAGGAACTGTGAGGCCAAGTGGCTGGAGCCCCTGGCTGGCCTGCCGCCTTCAAGCACCCGAAAGCCAGCCCCCACGAGGGGTGGAAGTCAGGGTGGGTGCCCAGTGCCACACGTGCTGTCTGGGTGTGCCACGCAGGCCACCGAGACAGCTCAACTGAGCACCCCACTTCTCTCCCACCCTGGCCTGGGGACCTCTATCCCACTCACAGCTGGGGAAACTGAGACCAGGAGGAATGCCTGTGACCCCAGCTGGGGGCCTGCACGGAGCTTCCCCCAGTGTCTTGGTTCTCAGCCTGACCTTTGAGGGGGGAAGGGGGAGCTGCCAGGAACCAGGCTGCTGCCCCCTTGTGGTGCCCAGGGGGAGCACGCCCACACCCACCGCAGTCTCTGGACCCCTCCAGGTCCAGGGAGCCTTATCCCCTCAGGGCCCACTGCACACAGCCCCTCTGTGAGACCACACCCACCCGAGGACAGGGACCCGGACAGGGCCCAACTGTCTGGAAGCCTGTTTCCCTTACTGATTGGCACGTGCAAGGCCTTGGCCCACTGGGCCCCTTGGAACAATCTGTGTCATTAACAAGTCTGCTCTGTTCTAGAAATTGCTGGTTGGCTGGGCGTTGTGGCTCACACCTGTAATCGCAGCACTTTGGAAGGCAGAGGCAGGAGGACTGCTTGAGCCCAGGAGTTTGTGGCTGCAGTGGCTGTGATTGCACCACTGCACTCTACCCTGGGCCACAGAGTGAGACCCATTTCAAAATAAAAAAAAAAAAAAAGCAGCCCTCATGGGCCCCTGGTGAGAGGCAGCACAACCCTGACGTGGGTGATGGCAGGGTCTCCACGTGACGACCTGGGGAAGATGTGCTGGTTTTCCTGTCTGGTAACTCAGCTGTCGGGGAGCAGGGCAGATGAGAACCGGCCAGGATAGGATGCCTGGTGCCCCAGCCCAGCTCCCCAGCCCCCCATGCCTTGATGCAGAAGCCCAGAGACCCCTCCAGGCCCTCCGATGTTAGGGTAGTGCATTTCTCTCCACCCAGAGAGCAACTTGGAATCACCGGTGGCCTCCAGCTCTGCAA
Source organism: Indri indri (assembly GCA_004363605.1). Lineage (NCBI taxonomy): Eukaryota > Metazoa > Chordata > Mammalia > Primates > Indriidae > Indri > Indri indri. The sequence goes on along the minus strand of RJWJ010007489.1, from coordinate 52,473 downwards.
ATCCTGCCCCTTCCTCAGCCAGCCCCAACCTGAACCTTCCAAAGCACACCCCCTGGGGTGTCCCATCCCAAGTAGCCCCACCCCCACTCAAGACCCCAGAAGTGGCAGATGCTGAGGAGTCAACAGCACCTGGGAAGGCTGGCAGCCACACCAACACCCTGGACCCCACAGCTGGATATGACTGTCCTAGCCGAGCATGACGGCTCAGGGGACCACCGGAGACCCAGGTCCATGAAGCATGCAGGGTGCCACCCACCATCTCTAGGGGCACAAGGCCCTCCCTGAGCCCCTACTCGTAAAATATAACCCAGTCACACCCCCACCACAGTTTGAGCCCCCCCAGCCCCAGCGCAGCCCTCTGCCATCCGTGTGTTCGTGAAAATCTGCCCCCTGCCCAGGGAGCATGGGCTAAGGGAGGGGCTGCAGCAACCAGTCCTGCCTGGGCCCGGGACACACACTCATCCACAGTGAGGCTCTTGTTCCCACGGGCCAAGCACTGTCAGGATGGAGGACAAGGGCCAGCTAGAAAAAGGGACAGACAACCTGCCACCCGGTGCACTGGACTCCTACAATACCAGAGAATGGCATCCGCCTCAACACAGCCAACACCAGGCAGGAGAGGCTCCAGGCCAGCCCGGGACAGCTGAGTCCTCTGAACATTTATTACAATGGGTCACTAGCAGCAAGAGGGGCAGGGGAGAGGGACACAGACTCATTTATCCTTCAGGTAGATCTTGGGGGTCTGCCAGCCTGCAGGAGGTTCCTTCAGGCCTGCCTTCAGCCAGATGCGCCTCAGGTCTCTCTCGAACTTGATCTGCAAGGACGGAAAAAGAGACCACAAGCTAACTTGTGGCAAAGCCATGCATTCCCAGCACGCTGCCCACCCAGGGCTGAAGAAGGGCCCCGCTCACCTGCTTCCGTTTCAGGCGTCCTGCCCGGATCTTCCGCCGCAGGAACCGTGTCCTCTTCACCAACTTGCGGTACTTGTGGTGGTTCATCTTCCGCCGGCGGATCTTCAGCACGTTTTTGCACTGCATGTGAGGTGCATCCCAGACCCCCTCACCCTCCTGTTTTGGCCTTTCCCCCACCTGGCTAGGGGGACACTTGTAAAATTGGGCTGAAGCCACAGTCCCAGGGGACCCAGCATCCATTCTGGGCAGAAGGTACCGGGCAGTGAGCCAGCTCTCTAAGGGGCTAATGGACAACTTCCTGGGCACTAGCATCTCCTCAAGCTCTAGCTGGGCTCCCTTGCCAGGGAGGGAGGCAGCCCTTCTTGGGCCTGTTGGCTGCACGCTGTATCGGGGCCTGTGGGCATGACTGCTCAGCACTCCTGAGACAGGCCAGGGCCGACTGCAGCCTGCAGAAAACGAGATGGCACAGTTACCACCCATGAGGCTGTCGCGACCTCAGGGATCACGGTGATGACTGGCATGCACCTTATTCCTGGCCCAAAGCCCTGCTGATGCTCTGGGGCCCAGACCTCCCCGTGACATACTTGGAAATTTACAGGGGAAAGAGTCTGGCCAGGGCCCCTGCCTCCAGCTATCAAGGCAACAGCTGAGGGCGGGCTGGGCTGCTGACACCCACGTTCCCAACCAGGTGTGCATCCTTCCCATCTGCCCCCACAGGGCCTCCTACCTGCCCAGGGGACAGCCTTGACCAGCTGAGAAGTCAGGCGCGCCAGAAACATGGTCTGTGGGTGGCAGCCCCAGGTGCTCAGGGGAGCTGGAACACAGGTGCCGTTCAGATCACGTGGGGCGGCTGGGCAGCGGCCTCAGCAGTCGCAGGCAGGCCAGGACCGGGGTCTCCGTCCTGCCGCGACTCCCGCATCCCCTCGCCCTCGGTCACCCGAGCTCACAAACAGGACGCTGCCTCGAACACCGCTCGCCCTCAACGAAGAGTCGGGCTCAAATCCCGCCGCCACCGCCACTGCCCAGCTGTGTGACTCTGGCAGGCCACTTCGCCCTCCCCGAGCCTCGGTCTCACTCCGCGAGGCGCCAAGCCCCCAACGCGGGACGCCGTCGACTCTCGGACGCACCCAAGGCTCCCAGGCCCGGGACCCGGCCTCGATCCGGCGCGGCTCGCGCAGCCTGGCGCCGGGACCCTCTCGGCTGTCCCCGGAGTCCGCCCGCAGCGGTCCCCCGCGCCCCCAGCCTTCCCGCCGACCTCCCCCACGCTCGACCCCGGCGGCCCAAACTGACCATTCTGCCGCCAAACTCAGGCGCTTCCGGTCCGTCCCCAAACCGGTTCCCCGTCCGCAGCGGCCGCCCGACGGTTCCGACGCCCAGCGCCCCCTGGCGTCCTCCCGGCGCCCGATTCCACGTCGGCGCAGGCCCCGCGGGCCCAAAAGGTGAGAGGACCCGCCCTCTCCGCCCCAGCCTCGGGGCGGTGCCTCAGCTCCGCCTGGTCCCTCATGGAGCCAGGAAGACGACATTTCCCACAATCCCAAGGGGTGCCCTCTGCTCCTGCGCAGCCCGCATGACGCGTCTTTTCCGGGCCTCCAGGGCCCGGGTCCCTCTAGGGCTCGAGCGGCGAGCTCAAGACTGAGGAAGTGACGTACGCGGCGGCGGAAGAGGCTGGGGCTGCTTCCTCTATCTGGGCTGGAGGCAACGACCTGGAGCCAGGCGCTGTGCCTGCGGGCCGGGCCACCCCGACTCCTCGCTGCGGGGCTGGAGAGCAGCCCTGCGTGAGGAGAGGAAGGCAGACAGGTGACGGCTCGGCCCGAGCTCCCGCCATACCAGGAGTGTTGGGGGCGGAACCGTGGGCGCCCCCTTGTCGGGAGGGTTCCCCTGCTCAGCCTCCAACTGACAGCTCCTGCTGCCTCATCCCTTTGACCCGGCAGCGTCCTCTCTCCCCCAGTCCGGATAAGTGGAGGAGGCCCTGCATCTAACGCGGAGCAACACAACGCTTCTTGCATAGGTGAATTTTCTTTCCATTTTAAAAGCAAGCATGTCCCCATTTGGCCTGCCCAGAGGCTTGCCTTGCAGGAGCGTTTTCCAAAGAGTCTTAGAAGTAAGTGGCCAGGCTGCGTCTTCCCCAGACGCAACCTGGCTAAGCAGAGAGTGGCAGAAAGGCAAGGCCAGTGTGAGGACAGAAAGTGCAGGCTCTGGGCAGCGCGTTGGGCCGTCCCGTGGCTCTGTCTCTTGCTCCAACAGTGTTTGGACGGAACAGACCCAAGGACTCCCTTTAAAAAAAAAAAATTAAAAAAGAAGAAAGTGCAGGCTATGGGCCCAGCTCTACAACTGAGGTCACCAGGTGGCAGGTGATGCTGTCCCCTACCTTCCAGGGGGGCCGGTCGAGATCCCAAGCAGGAAGGCCTATGAACATGTTAGCAAGCCTGCCTTTCACCACAAGCGCACAGCTTCCCCCAGTAGATTTGGTCAAAAATGAGCAGGGTGGTGTCCTTCCAGACTCCAGCCCTCACCTTGGTGGCCCTTTGTCCCTTCTTCACCTGGCCAGCATTCAGGAAGATGCAGAGAATCCATCAAAGAGCAAGCAAAGATGTTGAGAATAGTCCAGGCGAAGGCAGAAAGTGCCCAGCCGGGGGCTAGCAACTTTGGCCTTCAGCTTTCTGAGGTGTTAGGGTGCAGATAAGAGCACCTCCCCAGAGTCAGGGACCAGTAGAAGAAAGATGTGGACACTTCAGTCTGAGAAAGTCTTGGGGGCCAGGATGAACTAGAGTGTCCTTCTTCCTCCATCCCAGGAACTAACCAGGTTTCGGCCTTTGGGAGTTGGAAGCGAGAAAAGCCAAAGCCTGTTAGGGTTCTTGTACCCTCAGTAGGCTCCAGGCCAAAAGGGAAGGGTCCCAGCTGGCATGGCAGCTGCTCATTCACCTTGGCCGTGCAACATGGATATATGTCTGGGGCATCCACCTTCAGTCGCAGGAGCTACATGGAGCCTGCTCAGGAAGCAAGTGGACAGAGGCCACCCTGATGAGTGCCCATGCCAGATTTGTGGGCTGCCTTCCACAGAAGTGGCAGGAACACTTCTGCGAGGTGTCAGATGCTTGTGTGAGCAGAGCCTGCGAAGTTAGATGAGCTGGAGCCAGACGAGGAAGATCAATCTTTCATTAAGATCTGAGGAAGAAATACTGCAGTGGGAGAATTGGGGAGGGGGAATGTGTTGTTTTCTGATCTTTTTAACCAAGGAATTCATTAGTCTCAAGGAAAGTGTACAGTTCTTGCACATATTTCTGTTTTTCCCAAACAAACTTTTCCTGGAGACAAATAGGTTTCTTTAGAAACTTTAGAATTTTTAGAAATTTTGCATCTCGTGCCTGGAGGTTGGAGGGGCACCAAGGGTGGGAGTGGCTGAGGGCTCATGCTGTAGCCTGAGTTTTGGGTCACAGAAGCTGAAATCTAGGCAGGGCTCTGCTGCCTTGTGAGAGCCTGGCAGTGGTGTGGGAGAGCACTCTTGGACCAGGTCATAGCAAGACAGTTGCCATTAAGTTTTTAGGAGTTTGTAAGCCAGCTGCTAAACACAGACACTATTTTAAAACACATAAATTTACAGTTAAATAAATTATACTAAAAACAAAGGGCAGGGTGTGGTGGCTCTCACCTGTAGTCCCAGGTACTTGGGAGGCTGAGGCAGGGAGGATCCCTTGAGGCCAAAAGTTCAAAAGCAGCCTGGGCAACATAGCGAGAAAACAAAGGAAATACTCAAAACTCATCACTGTTATCCATGGTGTGAAGGTTATTATTTAAGTATTGTAAATGATGAAGGGAAAACCGTATAATGGCTACTGCCTTCAATGAAGTTATGCTGGCAACTTAAAACTGGCCATGAAAGAAGTATTAATGTCACAAAAATTGAAAAACCAGGGCCTACCTTCCCTTGCCCCCTTTTTGTTAAGAGTGTCTGTTAGACACTTACCAGTATACTGTGGCACTCCACAGAGCCCACCACGCCTGAGCCATAGGGCTTCTCTCTCAGTGGCTGGGTATCTGGACACAGCAGACCAGGAGCAGTGGTTTCTGTACCCCATGCTACACGGAGACCCACAAGTGACAGTCTTGGCCTCTCTGTTAGGCAGTGACTTTGCCTCAGGATGAGGGAGTTGTCAGTCCTACTTGCCCACGGCCAGGTGGGGGGCACCAGGGTGGCTGTCCTGGGTGGTGAGGGCCCATATGCCCCTTGCCGCCTATGGGGTGGACACTTTGTTGGTTTCATTAATGGTCAGCATGTCCTGGGCCACGACGCTGTCCAGCAGCTGCAGGTGAGCTGGCCCAGCTGCTCCACTCCAGGCACCACCTGCGTTGTTTTGGGGCCATGAACCTGCTGCCAGGCCCATCTGGGGCATCCTGCACCGGCCCCCAGGCCCTCCTATACTCAGGTCATCGCATCATGTGGCTGCCCACATAGCTGTCAAGGTGCTTGGGGGAAGGTGTGAACTGTGCAGGGCCAGGCCCAGGGACACAGAGGAGCAAGCAGCAGGCACCCAAGGCCCGACCTGGTTTGGCCTGAGGCTGTGGAGTGGGGCTTCTGCTGGGACTGCGTGATCAGAGCCTGAGCCAGTGGTCTCACTCCAGGGCCCGCACCCTGGGTGCAAATGAGAAGGGGGCGCAGGTGTGGCGGCCCCGTGGATCCTGGGCAGGCCCCACTGCATAGGCACCTCGTGGCACGCACGCTCTAGCACCCCCTAAGTTCAGCGCCTCTCTTGACAAGACTTGTGGGGGCAAGACCTGTGGCTGCCCGAAGTGCAAGGGCTACCTTGGGGGGTGGCACCTGCCGACCGCACTCGACGCCAGCACTGGAGGGGTAGTGACCGTGCGCCTCCCTGTTTGGGTTCCACCTGTGGGTCCTCCCTGGGGCTGGCAATACAGTGTGACCCCTACCCCCTCCCCGGGACTGGCACGACCTCTATCCCCATCCTTGCTGCAGAAAGGTGAGAGCCATGGAATCCCACCAGTGCAGAGGGACTCCCAGCGAGGAGAATGGGGTGCTATGGCCCCTTCCTCCACTCGCCACACTCAGGTCTGGGCTGGGAACTGTCCGACTGAAGCCCACCCTGCCTGCCCCTGCGCCCAGCCTGAGCCCTCAGGACGGGAAGCCAAAGCTGGTATCCAGGCACTCAACTTAGGCTCCTCGTCCCAGAGCTCAAGGGCACCCCAGGCTGGCCAAAGTAACGGTAGCAGCATCTGCCCCACCCCCTCACTGGCTCTTGGGGCAGTTCTGCAGCGACTGTGGCCCACAAGCCCCTGCCAGCCCTCTCAGCGCAGCTCTGATGCTCACTCCAAAGCCCTCCTGGCTGGGGAGACAGGCACACGGCCACCCACCTTGGTCCACCTGTCCAGTTGCTGGAAAATAGGAGGGTGCGCCACAGGCCGGGACCGTGGCCGGCTGGGCTGTGTACAGGCAGAGGTGCCCCTGTAAGGCAGGATCAGCCTGCAGCACAGGAAGCCTGGTGGGCTGCCAGAGCCAGACCAGAAGGGTCTGAGGACACTGCCCTGCCCTGTGTCCTCTGAATCACGTCCCCTGTGCCAGTTTCTCTCCCTCAGCACTGCTGATGCTTGGGGGGATGACGCCTTGCTGTCCTGAGCGCTCCGGGTGCGAATGTTGAGCTGCGTCCCTGGCCTGCACCCACTAGATGCCGCAGCATCCGCTCTTCCAGCTGTTACACCCAACAATGTTTCCAGACATTCCCAGATGTCCCCTGGGGGCAAAATGCTTACATGGTCCCAGCCCTGACCCTCCCCCCATCCTCCTGGCCCAGCCCCCGTCACTGTTTTCCCCAGATCAGTTCCCAGGAGCTGACACAGTGAGGACTGTCCCCCAGGGCAGACCACCTGTCCCGGCGACCTCCCCGGGGCTGGGAGGACAGGTAGAAAGGGGCCAGCTGTCTCATGGAGGGACCCGGCGGAGCCTGGCTTTCAGGACACCCAAAATCTTGGTGTCAACCTCGATGCTCCCCAGGGAAGACCTTTTACCTAGGAGAGAGGCGGAAACCTGTGACCCCCCAGGTCCAGAGGGAGCTCTGCAGAGTGAGCGGCAGCCATGGGAGGAGGCAAGCAGGAGCCTCACGTCAGGGACCACTGAAGGCAGCCACCACGTGCCCCGACTCAAACCAGCCAGTCTCCAGCTGGGGCCACCAGGGAGCCCCTTGTCCCACCTCCAGGTCCAGCCCTGGAATCTCATGGCCCTGCAGGGCACCTCCACTGGGGACTCCACTCCACCCCTGCCCCCCACACCAGCTCCTGGCCTGGAGCCCTCTGCAGCGCCCTTGGAGGAGGGGCAGGGCCTGCGCTATGTGGGGCCTCAGCACCTCTGCCCCTCCCTCAGGGAGCAGAGCCCCTGGGCTGGCCAAGCCAGCTCGGCACCTGCTGCTCCAGGGACACCAACTCCTTTTCCTCCCCCCAGCCTGCAGAGAAGCCACAGAGCAAAGGCACCCTCGCATCCCAAGCCCAGTTGGGGCACCTCCCCCATGGGAGGATGCTGTGCTTTTAGAGAAGGGCCGGGGTGGCCAGGTGGGCCGGGGACTCTAGTGGGGCCCAGCCAGGTGCCAGCAATTGGCCAGACAAGGTGGATGGCATGGGCAGGTCATCTGCCAGGCCACTTTCCTTGCTCAGCACCCGGAGCTCAGGGGCCACAGCCAAGGGGTCACAAGCAGAGAGCACCGCAAGTCTGGCCCTACCTCTACTACTGTTCTCAGGGCCTGGAGTGCAGCCCGGGGCCCCTGCCCTAAGTACCCACCATCCTGGTAGGACATGGGGAAAGAACAAAGAAACCACCGCCCTTGCTTCAAAGAGTGCAATGGCGTTGAAGGGGCAGGGTGGTGCTAAGGTGGCTAGGCAAGTGCCTGGGGCAGCGTAGGACCCTCTCCCTGAGGTAAGGGGGATGGGCCATCCCATCGAGCAGCGCCTGGATCCAGCGCACACCGTCTATCGTTCCTGGAAAGGAGGAAGCAGCGGGGGCGATTAGGCCCTAGTCTGCCAACCACCACCAGCGCTGCCCCGAAAGAGCCCTGTGGAGTAACTTCGTTTCCAACCTTCCCACCTGCTGCCCCCAGGACGCAGCCTGTCATCTCGCCAGGCAGAGGGCCAGGCCCAGCGAGTTCACAGAACGGGGAGCAGGGCCAGCAGCTCCTGAGGCCGGGAAGCTGCTGCACACTCGAGCGAGCAGACAAGCTACAAATCTTTATCTTCCCAAGTGTCCTGAGCAGAGTTGTGTTTATTCAACCACACAAAATGCATATATAGGAAACTTCTCTAGGAGCTGGTGGCCTGCACTCAGCATTGCACAGATAAAAATATACAACTTTCAACACAGATCTAAATACCTTCACAGTTAAAAAAATCAGAATTCTCTATGCAAGTTTTAAGCTGACAGAATTCAAGTTCTGAGTTTTCATGTATAGCTTTAACTTGTTTTAAACACATGTTTATTTACAACATGGACAGAGAGGGAATAAGGGGCTATTAAGGCCATTTTCTCACTGTGAAACACTGCAAAATATGTACATAGTACAACCTAATATAGGCAGAGGTTCTAAAAATCATCCTTCTTGGCTTAACGTAATTGAGCACTGGTAGGGGTGGGGAGGTGGCTGCCGACAGATAGCACCAGGCCGCGCCACGGGGCCGTGTGGGTTTGCTTGTCCCCCGAGCTGCCCGCAGGGCTCCTGCCGAGGTGGCACAGGTGTGTGCTGAGCCCCAGGCCAGCCTGAAGCGCACCTTGCCGTCCCCTCAATTCCATTTCCAAATTCATCTCAAAGTCTGGCCATAAACCAGTTCCAGAAAGAATCGTGCTGCAGAGCCGCTCGGCCGAGATGTGCACGACAGGGAGGGTCGAAGGGCAGCTGCCAGACAGACAGCCCAGGGGAAGGGGCCCGTGGCCCGCCAGTCAGCAGGACCCTGCCTCACCTCCGATGCCTGCCATGCCCAGGGTGGTCCCGCTCGTAGCGATGGCCCGTGCGATCGTACGACCTCGAGCGTTCCCGTGGCTGTTCTCTAGAGTAATGACTTTTCTTCTTGTATTTTCCAGAATTCTCTGCCCGCTCCCGCGACCGGCTTCGAGAGCGGGATGAGCTCCGGCTCCGAGATTTGTGTGGCTTCTGAGTGGGATACTTGCAGTCCTTGGACTTCCTGGGGCCCCTCACTTCAGAGCCTTTGTAGGGAGCGCCGCGGTGCGCCTGTCTCGGTGGGGAGTCACTCCGGCTCCGAGAGCGGCTCTGTGACTTGGACCCGCCAGACACTGAGCCACTGTCGCTCTTCCTGTGAGGAGGCACAGCACCACCACAGGTGACCACCTGTCACAACCAGGCCTTGACACGCCCACAGGGTCTCACAGAGGCAAGAGCTCCAGGTTTGGAGAAGCAAGAAACCACCTCAGGGTAAGAACCACTGTCCCCAAGGGTAGCCACGTCACCTCCTGCCACCTGGGGAAAACACCAAGGCATATACCTTCTCTTCGGAGAAGCTGATCGTGATGGGGACCTCGAGTAGCTCTGCTCACAGCTCCTGCTCCGACTTCGACTCTCTCGCCCCTTTGGCAAGCTGTCAACAGGACAGGAGCTGGTTACAGACCTGGAGTCTCTCCAAACAACCCTGCCAGCCACCTGGGCAGCTCTGGGCGCCTTACCCATTCACAGGGCTGTCAGCCTTGGCTTTCTTCGCGCCCTCCGTTCTCCTCTTGGTACTCTTCACAGAGAGCGGGGAAGCCTTGTTCCCTTTGCTTTCTTTGGGGGATTCTACTAGAATCAAGTATAAGAAGATAAAAACAAAAAACTTATTTCTTCTGGTAAGAAGTAAGTTAGCAGAGCGAACTAAGGTCACTTGTACAGGTCTGAACTTCCTGCTGCCAGCCTGGGATGCATCACAGATACGCAGAAGGGCCCTCTACCCCCTCACCTTTCCTCAGGGTCTGGGCAGTGGGCACCACTTACCTCTAGCTTCTGACAATACAATCCATTGCCCCAGATTGTAAAATTTTTATCTAATGACAAGCTAACTGGGTAAGTAGGGTAAACAAAAGCATTTTAGAAAGCCCGTCCATGTTCCTCACTAATGAAAATACACAGACAGAATCCTCTAGGGGCCCCAGTGTCTCATGTCAAAGGTCACCAGCGGTGAGGGACTCCAGTGCCTGCAGGGCACCCTGATAAGCTGTGGATTCAAGTCCAAGAGAAATCGAGCAGGAAGGAGCACAGAAGCTCCAACGGGTCACCGAGCTTCACCCTGTGGGGCGCGGACTCCTGTCCCGACACTCACCCAGCTTGGGGGCAGGCGAGAACCCGGACGTGCCATCCAGAACCCGTGTGCCCCCGGGCAGCAGGGCCCTGGCTTGTGCCTTTGCCTCCTCGATGGCCTGTTTCCTCTTCTCCACTTCACCTTCCAGGTGTGTCAGATCAACCTGCACAAACCAGAGTCCCTGCACTTAGCACAGAGGCTTCTGATCAAAGATAAATGCATATGTTATAGGAAAAAACATAGAAGAACCTTTTTCCGTGCATAAAGCTGCAGAATTTTTAAGCAGATTTCTTGAATTTCTTCTTCAGTTGCTCCAAACAAAAGAAACCAATGGGGACGACTGGGCAGAGGGATCTGTGAACACACACTCACGGTCACGCTTTTCTCGACAGCTGCGTGGCCAGCAAGACCCACTCGGGGCAATAAAAACAGCCTGCTGACCACCGAGGAGTTTGAGTACAGGTGAGCGTGACTGCAAGCAAACGACACCAGAGTTTACTGTGGGCTGGGGCAAGGGTCAGCCTAGAGTTCCCTCCCGGTGGCGACACACTGACCTCCAGCGTCCGGGCGGCGAGATAGATGCAGGCACAGGCGATGCTTTCAGGCTGGAACCGCACAAACACGTCGGTGCGAAGGCTGTCATTCATGTAGTTCCTGAAAACCAAGTGCAAGAGGAACTGCAATGCCCCCGGCAATCTGGGACGTCCGTCTGAATGATCTAATGTCACTGCTCTAAGTAGTCTAACGCTAGGACTCAGAGCTAGACAGTCCTGTGAATCTCAAGCGTTAATGGAGGAACATTCTAGCTGTTTTTTCTGAATCAGGACAGGAAAGCAGAGAAATTATTGGGAAAAAAAAAAGGCTGGCTGAACGTCAGACAATACGTCTTGCTATGAAAGAGAACCGACTTTAACTTTACTTTTCCCCCTCAACTTTTGGCCTGCTCCCATGCAAAGCACAATACCTCAGAAAGAAAACGTCTACTGTAGTGGTTAAAATGTATCTGATTAAAGAATCTAAATGCTCAAAATCCATAGTGCAGAGAGAAACATGCAAACTCAAATGAACTGGCTGAGCACGAAGCCTGCAAGGCTGCTGCGAGACAAGCTGTCCTCTTGAGTTCCTTGTCCTCGAAGAGTGCTCACGGGCTGGCCCTTCTCTGGACGACTGAGCGCAGCTTCCATGAGGGAGTCCACTTGGAAAAGGGAAAACAGCCCTGGGTGCAATTCAGATGCACAGGCGCAGCACGCAGAGGCGGCTCAGGACCCCAGGAAGTCCTCCTCTCGGCTTAGCAAAGAATCGTTTCCAAATTGTCCCATTGCAACAAGGAGTCTTAAAACGAACATTCATAAAATAAGACAAAGCAACAAAATACTAAAAGTTTCATCACAATTAGTACATTTAAAAAACTTTATCATATTTAGAAAATATAAAAATTTTCATTTTTATAAAATTAAAAGGTTTTTAAACTGGCTACATTTTTAGCATTTTTCTTTGGATATATTTCTCTAAGATTTAATAGACTAAAATCAGACCTTATATTCTCTTTATCAATATTGCAAAAACAAAAGATTAATTCCATGAGGAAACAGGTGAACAGGTTATATGGTCACTACCCCTCACACACCCTAATAATGGTGAGCCGTGGAGTCAGGCTGCAACCAAGGCAAGGCGAGTCAGGCTGTGATTGGACTCATCCCCCCGCCCCCCACCCCCGCCCCTGTATCTTTACTCTAAATAAAACCTGGACAAAGTGACATACAAACCCACTCGGATTTCTAAACGATAAATACTACAGATGCCTCCTAGAGGCACCTGGCTCTGGAAGCTCTTGCTCCAGGAATCAGAAGGAAGCCGGTGTGATGGCCCAGTGGCCACACGTCCTGGCAGCAACTTTGCAAGTGAACGACACAGTTATAAACTTAACCATCAGTAACTTTGTTTCTAATAAAAAATTTTCAGGATTCAAATAGTAATAATATTAATCCATTAACTTTTAAGTCCTAAAACAAATGAAATCCTCAAAACATATTTAAACTTACTACTAATATTTAAATTAAGTTACAGTATTTTTTAAAGTGTCCATGGAGTAATTTAAAGATGCATACCTTTTACTAGAATGTGTCAAGCTTAGCTGCTGAAAAGAGCAACTTTAGGACTTCCAGAAATAATGACATAATCCCACACTGACAGTGTGAATTCCCATCAGCCAATTCACTTCAATTGTTACAACTTTCCACAGCATTTTTTAAAAAGAGAAAGGTACTGCATCTTTATGGTATAGGTACAGCAGTTTTAAAGGAACAAAATTCAAGTCAAGACAGTTATCAACTCTAATCAATACAATTACCAAAGCACAACAGAGGATTAACAAGAAGCACAATCGTCAGAACCACAAGCAGCAGTCGGCCATGACTATGCTATCGAACGCATACCACCAGTCTAGAGCCAGCCTTCGGTGGAGAGCCTGCACTGGATTGGCTGAAGACGCCGCTGTCCCTGCACCAAAGCGCTTGGACAGCAGAGGAGAAGTCTTAGTCACTTACCCTCAGAGGCTACCCTTTGATTGAAAGAGTACAGAAAAGGAAAGTCAAAATAGGTTCTCTGTTAAACACAGCATAGCACCAGACAATTCAGTCAGCAACATTAAGACCCTTACAGACTTAACTCCATGGGAAAAACTCACTGAGACACCCAAACGCTAACTTGTACTTCGGGCTTCTCGTCTAGCACATACATGCATTGTTAAAATCAGTCCCAGAATTGTAGCAAAACTTCCTCCCCACCTTTCTCCCAAGGGATGTAATTTCACGGGAAATATAATACCACTAAGCCTAAATTATCCTCTGTCACCTTTGATTTCCCTGGGAAATATCTAACTGCAAAATCAACAGCCCCCACAGGGAAGACTGCGGACTATTCAAGGGTTGGGGGAGGTGGGAAACCAAGGCTCATGGGGAGGGGATGGGCCACCTACCGTCATGCCAGTGCCTGACATTTTGGGAGTCTGACTGGAATTTACGCACCAGGAACACTGGGCACTTGGACAACTCCAGCCCACAACCAAGTCATGGGACCGACTACCCACTGCCCAAGTGCCTCACATCAACACATTCCTGCACTGCCCTTGCTGGTCTCATAAAACAAGGAAGGTCAACTCACCATGAGGTCTGGACCAGGTGTTGGTTACGCTCACACTCTAACACCTGAAGGTACATAACGATTATCTGGAAGATACGGGTCAGGCAGTTATTACCAAGAACCTCAAGAGCCCAGAATTCAGATCTTGTGGGTGTCCATGCAGCAAATAAGAGCCTCATGCTAGATCCCAGGGATGGCTCCTGGTCACACATCTGGCGGATGGCTCAGCTGGAGGGGGAGCTTTTGCTGATGCACCTGCCGCCTGCTTTTGCAGCGGGCGGCATGCATGCCTGTGAGGCCAGGGCTGCACACCCCATGGCATGGAAGGCCTAGTTCTTCACCGGGCTGATTTTCATTCTTGTCTTCAACACCTTTCCACCAGTGAGGTTAGCCTGCCCTAAACATCTCTGCACCCTAGTTACCAACTCGGACAGAACACAGTGTGAAAATACTTTCAGCAAATGAGGAAAAGCACTTAAATCAGTGATGGATAATTTAGCAAGAATTTGAATTCATGCTAGAAAGGCTAACAAGCAAGAGAGAAGATAGGAGGAAACCCAGCAATAAAAAGGTGATGAAACCAAAATGCAAACAATAATCTTTTTTGTAAAATGAGTGTTTTTTTGTTTTCTTTTTTTTTGAGACAGAGTCTCACTCTTTTGCCCGGGCTAGAGTGCCGTGGCGTCAGCCTCGCTCACAGCAACCTCAAATTCCTGGGCTCAAGCGATCCTACTGCCTCAGCCTCCCAAGTAGCTGGGACTACAGGCATGTGCCACCATGCCTGGCTAATTTTTTCTATATTTTTAGTTGTCCGATTAATTTCTTTTTATTTTTAGTAGAGACGGGGTCTCGCTCTTGCTCAGGCTGGTTTCGAACTCCTGAGCTCAAACAATCCGCCCGCCTCGGCCTCCCAGAGTGCTAGGATTACAGGCGTGAGCCACCACGCCTGGCCTGAGTTTTTTGTTTAAGTATAACATAGATGATCCCCACGATATTGTACGTAAAGTAGCCATGCTCCTCAATCAATACATGCTACAAAACTGCTTTAGTTCATTTCAGAGTAAAAGGGTTCAGAATTCTTCCAATGCTCCATAAGAGGAAATAAGACCGTTACTAAAGCAACTTTAGAAAATTAGTTGAGAAAGAAAAATGTATACTAACAGATTCAATTTTTATAAGTTTACGACTGTTTTTGAAAGCCCAATCTTAAAACATGCCATTTACAAAGCTCTTAAAAATGTTACTAAAATTAACAGATACTAGAAGACTATTTTTTTTTTTTTTTTTTGAGACAGAGTCTCACTCATTTGCCCGGCCTAGAGTGCCGTGGTGTCAGCCTCGCTCACAGCAACCTCAAATTCCTGGGCTCAAGCAATCCTCCTGCCTCAGCCTCCCGAGTAGCTGGGACTACAGGCATGCGCCACCATGCCCGGCTAATTTTTTCTATATATTTTTAGTTGTCCGATTAATTTCTTTCTATTTTTAGTAGAGACGGGGTCTCGCTCTTGCTCAGGCGGTCTCGAACTCCTGAGCTCAAAGCATCTGCCCGCCTCAGCCTCCCAGAGTGCTAGGATTACAGGCGTGAGCCACCGCGCCCGGCCCGCTAGAAGACTATTGAATCAAAAATCATTGAGATTACGGATGTAAACCGGAAAACCAAGAAAAGGACACACTCAATCCTCTTCGGAGCCTTCCTGTACTGAGATGGTGAGAGGTGGCCGGGCTGAGGCAGTGGCCTGGGGGACCCCCGGAGGCCAGGCACATACCCACCTTGTGAGGATGTTTCACGTGGACGCAGAAACCCAGCTCTTTGAGAACTCGTCTTTCTGCCTTTATAATTTGGTTCTTCAAGTTAACATAATCTTGATCCAGCAGTAAAGGGACAGGTTTCCTACAAGGACAAAGCACGTGGTCCACATGAGGGTCAAACAAAACAAGGTCTTTCAAGTCCCTCGATTCGCTCCACATGGTGAGAAACTACTGTAAACGCCACGACAGAGACATCACTACCGAGTTCACTTCCTTTAACTAACAAAATTGCAAAATACTCCTCACACCCCAACGTGAACCTACTCATCCTTTCCAATAATCTTCGCCCCTTTTCCTTACAGATGAGCATCTCTGGTGCACAAGCACGGACTGAACACATGAGGGTCTCAGGCTCTCACTGCGCTTCGTCTGGCTGGAGATACAAGGATACGTGTTTGAGGGAAACGGATAACCAGAGAACCAATGAAAGCACGATATTTAAAAATAGACAAGACTGTGTTTCCAAAGGAATTCCGTTAATTTAAAGAGCATAAAGTCTGGCCTAAGGTCTGGGGCAGTGGTTCTCAACCAGGGCACTTCTGCTATCCCAGGGCCATGAGGCAATGTCTAGAGACATTTCTAGCTGCCACAACTGGGGAAAGGTGCTCCCAGCACCAAGCGAGCAGAGGAAGGTGACGCTGCTAAACATCCTACAACACACTGGACTATCCACCACAACCGAGAGAGACCCAGCCCCAAATGTCAGTGGTGCTGAGATTGAGAACCCCTGCTCTAGAGTGTTCAGAAACACGTGAGAAACAAGAAACGACAGGGTTGTGAGCTGACGTGGGCAAAGCAGGAAACCAATACCAGCAAGACTGAGGTCCCATCCCTCACTAGACAGCATCTGCTGGGTACCCCTTGCGCAGGCCCTGTTCTGGGTGCTTGAGAATACATTAATGAACATCCCACAAGCTTAAAACCTCACACCCTAAATTTTCTTTTCTTTTTTTTTTTTTGAGACAGAGTCTCACTCTGTTGCCCGGGCTAGAGTGCCGTGGCTTCAGCCTAGCTCACAGCAACCTCAAACTCCTGGGCTCAAGCGATCCTCCTGCCTCAGCCTCCCGAGTAGCTGGGACTACAGGCATGTGCCACCACACCTGGCTAATTGTTTTGTATACATATATATTTAGTTGTCCAGATAATTTCTATTTTTAGTAGAGACGGGGTCTTGCTCTTGCTCAGCCTGGTCTCGAACTCCTGACCTTGAGCAATTCACCCGCCTCAGCCTCCCAGAGTGCTAGGATTACAGGCATGAGCCACCGCGCACGGCCCCTTAATTTTCTTATAGCGATGTTATTGTAATTTGATAACCATAAAAAAACAAGACAGATGTTTATGACGCCTCTAATAAAGACTTACTTTTTCTCTCTCAGCTGTCGAAGTCGATGAAACACATTGATGACATCCCGTATGCGTCTTGGAGCTTCTTCTATTTTGGAGGCCAGGTGAACACAGGCCATTGACACATGCTGAAATGTAAGCATTGCAACAAACGGATGTTTGTTCCAATCCCGACAGCCTCCAAAGGCTTAAGGGCTACTAAAAGCAAAGGGGAGATGCGCCCAGAGGGAAAGGAGGAGAAACAGACTGCAGCACAGGCGATTTCTAAGACCCTCCAGTACAGAGCTCAGACTAGGAGGCAGTTACTACGTCCTCTAAACAACTAGGCAAAATAACAAACCCAGGTTTCCTGTCAATATATTCCCTTGACAATGAGCCCTTACCTCCATGGAATGCTTCACAAAGGACTTGGTATAAAAGAACCGCTGGAACAGCACCTGCCCGGTAGCCATGGCCACCTAGACAAGAGGAAAATTTCCATCATTGTTCGTCTCCATCATCCAAGACCTTAGCAGTTAGAAGTCAGCGGGTTACGCGGGACTCCCGATACTGAGCCCAACACTAAGACGTTTTCCACGTCCCCAAAGGGCTCTTCGAGTCCCGCCGCCCAGAGGCCCTGCCCGCTGGGGGACAGGACGGCAGGGGTCCGGGTCCGGGTCGGGGTGGGGCTGGCGGCCGTGGCCCGGGCCCCGGCCCCGCCGCCAACAAAAGGCCCGCCGCCTCCCGGCGGTTACTGCGGCCCAGGTTCGCGGCCGCGCCCTCACCTGCGGCAGGCGAAGCAGGATGCCGGCCGCCTGGATGAGCTCGCAGCCCACCACGCGGAGGTCGGTCTCCGTGTCGGTGTCGAGGCCGCTCGACATGGACGGCGTGAAACGGAGCTTGTCGTCAGGCAGAAGACAGTTCTCCAAGGTGATAAGCACCCCGGAGTACAGCCTGTCCCCGATCAGCACCCCCTGCGACCCCGGGGCTGCGCTCCCCAAGCCCGGGGCGCTGGCCGCTGCCGCGGGAGCCGCCGGCCCCGGAGCCCCGGCCGCCGCTGCCGCCGCCGCCATTTTGTGCCGCCGACTCCCCTTCGGCTCCTTCCCGCAGGGCGGCTCCTCGCGGCGCACGGTGGCCGCGACCGCCCCGCCCCGCCCCGCGCCATTGGTTCGGCCCGTGGGCGGCCCCACGCCGCCTTGAGGCGATTGGTTAGACTACCTGTCCATCAGCGACGCACCGCACATCGTCGCTGGAAACCAGCAGGCTCCGCGGCCCGGCCCGACCCGGAAGCGCATCTTCCCGGAGCGGGGCGAGGGTGCCGAAGCCGGGAGTGCCGGTCTCGCGATCGCCTGCTCTTGCGCAGAGACCCGGGTCGCAGCAGCGCGTGTCCCAGAAGCCTGGGGAGGGCGGGGCGGCCCTTGGCCCCGCCGTCCCCAGCGCGGGGCAGGGTTGGAGGCTGCGCTCGCTTGGCCCTGTAGGGTGGTCAGAGCAGTGGGGCGACGCGCTGGGTAAGTGTCCCCAGCCGCTGTCGGCGTCATTGCTCTTCGGTGCTGACTCTGGGCTTTGGGATGCACGTTAACCGCGGACTCCCCCAAGTTCTTGCCTTCAAAACTCCGCCCACAGGGAAGAGAGATGGGCAAAGGGTTCTGTGTTCCTCCAGAGCCCCAGCAGCGCGCGAAAGGCCGAAGTCCCTCAAGGTTCAGGTCCGGGGATGGGGGTGGGAGAGAGAGGCCCGGGCGCTGTGTGGGAATGGGTTTGGACATAGCCCTACAAACAGCAGGGAGCCATTGAAGGGCTTTATGCATATGCGAACATCTCTGGACTTTACCGACCCTCTGTCCGGGCGAACACAGGCCCTGCCCGTTATGCTTTGCAGAAGGGACAGACGCGGGACTTACCTGTCGCTGCAGTTCACACTTTCACCAAGAGTAGCACAGGGCCCCAGGTGAGGATGGTGGCGAAGCTGACGGGGAGGAGCTGCCCCTGACTACCCAGCTCAAACCGGCTCAAATCCAGAGGCCAGTTGGCTTTCACCCGCCCCCGCCCCCCCCGAGTCCTGCTGTGGGGCTGGCCCTGGCAAGGCTTGATCCAGCATCTCAAACACTGTCAGCTGAGAACCAGTTTCTCCTCTCTCCGTCACCTATGATGGGCAATGTAGTCAAAGCCACCCATCTCCTCTCCCCAAGGCTGGCAGCTCCAGGATGTCCTCTCTGTGAGCTGCAGCTGCACGCTGTCCACTCTCCTCTGGAAACCACCACACAGCTGGTTTCTCCTCAGCCCTGGCTGGGCTGCCTGCCCATCCCCTGATCTATGGGCAGAGGCATGGGACTTAGGACGGGCTCCTGCTCTCTGGCCACTCAGGGCCAGGCCCTGTAGCTGGGGACGGCTCATTGTACTCCCTCCCACGCCAGCATGAAGGTAATCCTGGGCTGGAGGAGGGTGAGTGTTGCAGGGGAGTGGCCCACAGTGGTCTGCCACGCCCATCTTCCTTTGAGAGGGAATGCAGAAAAGGCAGCTCACCATGCTCAGACCTAGGTCCCACACACCAGAGGGCTCCTTGTCCTCCACCTTGTCTACTCAGTAGCCATTTATTGACAGTTGACGTGCAGTAAGCACCCTATGCACATAGCCAGGCACTGCACTTGTGCAGCAGAAAAGACTGATCAAGACTCAGTCCCCTCCGAATGCTTACAGCGCAGTGGCCATCCTTAGGCTCAGTGACAGGGGCCAGGAGGAGGGGCCTCTGAGGCCGTGCAGCGGAGTAAGTGGTCAGGAGATGCATGGCCAGGACCTGAAAGGTTCTGCATGGGGTGGGATGTGGGTGTCGAGTCTGAAGAATGGCTCCTAAGCAGCTGCTGGCAGAGGATGAAGGACAGTGCCAGCACAGGGCAGTGTGGCTGCTTTGGGAGGGGAGACGGGTACTCGATGTGGGAGCCCCTGCAGGACAGCCGGTCCAGGGCTGGGGGTGCACTTTGCATGAACGTGGACAGCATCAGCAAACAGATGGGACAAGTACCACACACGGTGTCTGTTGGGTTTATTCCAGTTCCAGGAGACCACTTTGGTAAGAGCTGTTGGGGCATGGCGGGATCAACTGTGGACACCAAGAATGAGGCAGAAGAGAAGGGACCCCAGAGCTACAGAGGGGGCTCCAGATGGGAACGGCTTTGGGTGGAGCCAGGTCCCTAAGAGGACCAGGGGGGACACACTGTCTATTGCAGGGGGGGTGTGTCTGGCAGAGGGTTGGTAGAGCTCCCGTGGCTTGTTGAGAACATGTTCCTGGACTTAATGGAGGGGACTTTAGCTGTTAGAAGACCTTCACAGATGATGTGTTGGAAAAGTCAACCCAATCTTCAGAGACAGAGGGAGGTTGGGACCAGAGGCACTGCCTGCTGGGCTGTGGAGTATGGAAGGGAGACAGCATGGAAACTGAGCCTGGTGTTCACTGAGGCAGAAGGGTTGAGCCACAGGGTCCCTGACGGATACAAGAAAGAGACCAGGGGAAGGTAGAGGGTGAGGTCAGCCCTGGGCAGGGTCACAGTAGGGAGTGGGGCATTTGGGGTCATTCAGGGAACCAGGGACCCAGGTGCTGGACCAGCCACTCCACACAGTCCTTGAGGGTCAGACGCCTGGGGCAAATCCCCGAATTTGCAGAAGGAAGGGGCAGGCTCAGTTGCATCCAACAACCAGGGACCCCTCACCCAAGCGGCCTCTCCCACACCACATGACTGTCGATGGCAGGCACACCCAAGGTGTGTTTGCTTGACACCAGAAAACAACTCACAAAGCCAAACACCGCACAACTTTATTGGCACAATCTACTGGACAGTCCTGTGAGTCTGTCCCATTGAGAGAACACAAGGCCTTCTCATGCCTCTTCCTGAAATACAAACATAATTGCAAATCAAACTTACAAACTGCTGACTAAATAATTACTTTGCTCTTATCTTCCTTATGATCATCAGGAAAAAAAAAAAATCCTCCTCCTAATGTGCACAGCTGCAACCACTCAGTGGTACCGCACCACTCTGGAAAAGATGCCTTCAGGCTCCTTCCCGTCCCCCAAGGCCGCAGCAAATCCTTCCTGTCGCCTCCTCTTGGCCAGAGCAGCCAAAGATTTGAAAGTCTTTGGTTCGTAGATGGCCAGATCCGCGAGCACCCTCCTGTTGAGCTCCACCTGGCACTGGGGAAACAGAGCCTGCAGTCAGCATCAGAAATGAGCTTCATGGGAGGCCAAGGTGGGCGGATTGTTTGAGCTCAGGAGTTCGAAACCAGCCTGAGCAAGAGCGAGACCCCATCTCTACTAAAAATAAAAAGAAATTAATTGGACAACTAAAAATATATAGAAAAAATTAGCCGGGCATGGTGGCACATGCCTGTAGTCCCAGCTACTCGGGAGGCTGAGGCAGGAGGATTGCTTGAGCCCAGGAGGGTTTGAGGTTGCCGTGAGCTAGGCTGATGCCACGGCACTCTAGCCCAGGCAACACACACACAAAAAAAGAAATGAGCTTCATGAAGGTCCTCTGCTGGGCGGGGTAAGGAGAATGCAGCTGTGGTGGCTCACACCTATAATCCTAGCACTTTGGGAGGTCGAGGCAGGTGGACTGCTTGAGGCCAGGAGTTTGAGACCAGCCTAGGCAACACAGCAAGACCCTCATCTCTACAAAAATAATTAGCTGAGGCAGGAAGATTGCTTGAGCCCAGGAGTTTGAGGTTGCAGTGAGCCATGATGACGCCACTGCACTCCAGCCTGGGCAACAGAGTGAGACCCTTGGGGGGAAAAAGAATGCAGCCCAGAGTCCCATGGTCTGAGTGGCCCTCCTCAGCACACCCTGGGTGACTCCAGGCAAGTCTCTGCCCTCCTGGAGGCCTGTTGATACTGAGGGGGAGGAGGAGAGGGAGTAGGAGGAGCCTGTCTGGCTGACCCAGGAGAGGACTTCCAAGCAGGATGCTGAAGGATAATGTGGATGGGGTGAGGGAGGGCACCTCTGTGATCTGGGAGAGGTGGCTGGAGTCCGGCACCTGTGCCAGCCATGGAACCAAAGACCTTACTTAGGAACAATGGTCATCACTAGGATGGAACCAAGACTGCTGGCCTGGAGTAAACCAACTCAGAAGTTCCCACAAGAGAGCCGAGCCACAGCAGCAACTAAGTAAAACTGTAGGTGTCAGAAAGCTAAGAAACACTACCAGAGCCCCAGGAGCAAAGAAGGGTGATGATCTCAAGCATTAAATGCAGCCACTAAGGATGCAGCAGGACCGACTGTACCACCTGTGACCTATGTGTCTTGGGCAAAGTCGGTCTCCTTTCTGAGCCTCAGTTGCCCCTCAGTAAAATGGGGACATCACACTTCCTAAGCTTGCCCTGAGTATCTTTATAAAGCACCAAAGACAGGGGTTGATTACCATGATTTTGCAATATTTGCTTAAACTAGCCCTTCTCTCCAAAACATTTCCCCTCCTTTTTGATTGTATAAGTTTCAGCGTCACCTGCTATGTCCTCAGAAATCGTTCAGTGTTAAAACTTTTAAATTAAAGTGAAAGCCAAGTTTTTCCTACTTTTTTCCCTTAATGAGGAAACATCAAGGCTCACATCTCAGTACCACATGCCCTGTTTCTAATTATGCTCTGCTACCAGCAGGGCAAGGGAGAAGCAAGTGGGGAAGCCTCTGACCTGCCAGAACCCCACCCCAAGGACAGAAAGCAGCTTTAGGGTGCAGCCCAGCAGGTCCCTTTGCCTGTGCTGCATGGACCCCGGCCAGGCTAGATCGTGCCTGATGGGATGGTTCCTGCAGATGCCCAGCATCTCCCAGGTGCAATCCTCAACCGTACCTTAATCAGATTGGCAATGAACGCTGAGTACTTCAGGCCATGTTCCTGGGAAGCAGCTGTAATTCGATTAATCCAGAGCTGAAATAAGAAAACACTGAGATGCTTAAGAACAACTTCTGGATGTTATATCCATACCTTCCAGCAAAGGCTCCAACTGAACTAAAAGGATTTTTGTAAAAATAAATACAGGCTGGCATGGTGGCTCATGCCTGTAGTCCCAACACTTTGGGAGGCCGAGAGTTGGAGGCTGCAATGAGCCACGATGACACCACTGCACTGCAGCCTGGGCAACAGAGTGAAACCCTGTCTCAAAAAAAAAAAAGAACAGTTAGTGTTTTCTACTCAGGCTTGCAGTACCATCAATAACAGCAACCAAAAGGTTGATTATCTTCACCCAACGCAAGTTTCACTTCTAAATGATAACACGCTATGAGGCATTGAGAATACAGAGATGAGCAAGAGCTTCTGTGACGAAGCTCAGTCTCGCAAAGGATCTTCATGGATAAATTATTACAGCCACTGCGATGAGTGCTGAGAGAGGCAGGGACAGAACACTCAGAGTGGAAGCTTCAGGGAGGTGAACAGATGCCAGCAAAGAGCAGAGCTGATAGTCTGGAGGGAGGAAGGGTCCTCACAGATTACTGGCTGGTAAGGACAGGTCTATTCCACGCCCAGCGAACACCTGAACACAGCAGCAGCAGCAAGTGAGACTAATGGGTAGACATGGAAAAACTGGAAGGATGAGTCAAAGTGATGCTTGGCTGGGACATGGTGCAATGGAAGTCTCTGAATGGATATGCTCTGAGGTTTCTTTTTTTTTTTTTTTTAGAGACAGGGTCTCGCTCTATCCCCCAGGCTGGAGTACAGTGGCACAATCATAACTCACTGCAGCCTCCAACTCCTAGGCTCAAGGGATTCCCAGCTCAGCCTCAAGTAGCTGAGACTACAGGCAGGCACCACCACACCTAGCTGCCCCTTTCTGACTTTAAAGGGTCAGAACGAGCTTATCACCTCCCCCACCTTAATTCATTCAGCCAACATTTACAAAGCATTACTGACCTAGACCCTGGGTTACACCACTCAGAACAATAAAAAGATCCTTCCTGAAGCTTACATTCTAGTAGGGGGTAGGCAACCAGCAATAAACAACCAACCAAGTAAACTACAAGGTATGTTAGATGCTAAGTTCACGAGAGTGGGGCAGGAGTGACGAGGTGTGCCTCTCTGAGAAGGTGGCACTTGGACAGAGCAGAGGGCCAAGCCGTGCAGAAATCCAAAGGATTTCCAGGTAGAAGAGACCACAAGTGCAAAGAGCTTGTAAGGGAGCAGGCCTGGTCTCTTCAAGGAGCACCTCAGAAGCCAAGAGGGGCCCTGGCATGGCTGGGCCTCGGGGAGTGATCAGAGTAACCAAGACTGTGGCCTAGGTTTGACGTGTTACCATGGGGATTGGAAGCCACCACAGGCTTTTAAGCACAGGGAAGATGTGAGCAGTAGGGACTGGGGCGGTGGTCGGCTATGCACGAAGAGTGGCATGAAGGCCCGGTGAGCCATGGTGGTCTGGAGCAGGGGGGCAGCGGGGGTCAAATCGTGGATATCCCATGTTCTGTGTGTAGGGCAGACAGGATATGCTGGAGTTCTGAACGTGAGAAGTGAAGGAAACAAAGGAGTTGAGGACGGTAGTGAGGTTTCTGACTCTGGCCCAGGGAAGGATGGAGAAGCCATCCGCTGAGATGGGGACGGCCCCAGCGGCCAGGCTTTGGACCCGCTACGTTTGAAAGGGCTCTGGGGGTCGGGCGGCTTGCAGCCCAGAGTCGCGGGACGGGGGCCCTCTGCGGCGCGACTCCCCAGTGTCGGGGACCAGGCGGGGGGTCTCCGGGCGCGGGGCTGCGGGGCTCCGGGTTCACGCTTACTGTCCTCATGTTCCTCTTCTTCAGTCTCCGCGCTTTGGTGCATTTCACAAAGGCTCTAATCACAGCTCTGACCGCCAACCTGTAGCAGCGGTTCTTCCTCCCCCGGAAATGCTGGTTTAAGAAATGGGAAACGAGGGCTGTCGGTGGGGCCCGCGCGCCACCCCCGGGCGCCCCGAGCGCAGGCCGGGCGCGGGCAGGCGGCACTCACCCGGGCGTGCTTCAGCACCTCCTGGATCCGCCAGTAGCGGTCGGTGACGCGGCTCCGCAGCCAAAGCTGCGCGGTGAGGAACACCATGGCGCGAGCGGGCAGGCGTCTCGGCTCCTCAACAACGCACGAACCGCGCCGCCGCCATGACACCCAGCGCGAAAGCAGTGGCCGCAAGCGCTTCCGGGTCAGCGGCCGGCAGGGGACTTCCGGGCGCCGCGCGTGCGCTTGACGGCCTTCCGGGAGCCGCCGGGCGCCAGTCTTCGGTTCCGCAGGCGCTGCGAAGGTGCAGACGCTTTCTGGACCTCGCAGGGGTTACGCGTGTAGTAGATTGGACGTGACTGAGGTGGAAGAATGAAAATAGAACCGGGGATACAGCTTGTAAAAGAAAATGACATTTCTGAACCCTCCAAGTGTATTATGTCAGGGGGAAGTTAAGCCCTGGAGACCGAGGCACAGAGCTTGCTTGCAGGTCTGCCTGTTACATGGCAGCCGAACTCGTCCTCACTGCTGTGCGGGGAATGACCAGACCTCCCCCCACCGCCCCTGATCTTGGCTGTGGATTAACCGCCTCCTTTATCGTCCTGCGCCTAACTCAGACCCCTTGACTCTTACATCTTCGGTGCGGAATGTCCCCAAGAAAAGGCCCTCCTCCACTAATCCGATCGTTGTAGCCATGCGTTCGCCTTACACAGAAAGATGCTGAAATTCTGTTAGGTTTCCTCGGCTTTGCCTATCAAGCAATCTCAAATTTCTACAGTTTGGAACACTGAGTTCCGTTCTCTGGAATCTGTGCTTTCTGGGCAGCCTATCCTCAACCTCTGGGCTTGCATAAACTCTCTTTAAACTGGATTCTGACCCTTTTGATTATTTTAGGTTGACAAACCCAAGTGTCCATCAGCAGATGAGTGGATAAAGGCAATGTGGTCTATCGGTACAATGAAATAGTACTCAGCCGTGAAAAGGAATGAAGGACTGATTTCACGCTGTAGCACGGATGAACTTCAAAAACAGTGTGCCGACTGGAGGGAGCTAGACCCAAAAGGCCATGTACTGTGATTGCATAGATACGAAGTGGCCAGAAAAGGCAAATCCATAGACACAGAAAGCAGCTTGGTCGTTGCCGGGCTGGGGGGAGGAGGAATGGAGAGAGGCTGCTGATAGGTGTGAGGTTTTCTTTGGGGTGATGGAAATGTTCTAGAACTAGATCGTGGGATAGTTGCACCTCATTGTGAATGTGCTAAATGACACCGAATTGTACACTTTAAAATGGTAAATTTGGGGCCGGGCGCGGTGGCTCATGCCTGTAATCCTAGCACTCTGGGAGGCCAAGGCAGGCGGATTGTTCTGAGCTCAGGAATTCAAGACCAGCCTAAGCAAGAGCGAGACCCCATCTCTACCAAAAATAGAAAGAAATTAATTGGACAACTAAAAATATATATAGAAAAAAATTAGCCGGACATGGTGGCACATGCCTGTAGTCCCAGCTACTCGGGAGGCTGAGGCAGGAGGATTGCTTGAGCCCAGTAGGGTTTGAGGTTGCTGTGAGCTAGGCTGATGCCACGGCACTCTAGCCCGGGCAACACACACACAAAAAAGAAATGAGCTTCATGAAGGTCCTCTGCTGGGCGGGGTAAGGAGAATGCAGCTGTGGCGGCTCACACCTATAATCTAGCACTTTGGGAGGTCGAAGCAGGTGGACTCCTTGAGGCCAGGAGTTTGAGACCAGCCTAAGCAACACAGCAAGACCCTCATCTCTACAAAAATAATTAGCTGAGGCAGGAAGATTGCTTGAGCCCAGGAGTTTGAGGTTGCTGTGAGCTAGGCTGACGCCATGGCACTCACTCTAGCCCGGGCAACAAAAGCAAGAGTCTGTCTCAAATAAATAAATAAAATAATTTCAAATTACAGAAAATATACGAGACTAATGGAAGGAACTCCCCTATAAGCTATACCAAAATGCACCCACTATTTACATTTTGCTCCGTTTGTTTTATCATTCCAACACTCTTGACCCAAATTCACCGTTTACATTTTGCTCCATTCTTAAGTCATTTCTCTCTATAAATATTTATACACTTCCTTTTCTCTGAACCATTTGAGAGAAAGTTGGAGAAATCCTAATACTTTATTGTGTACTTCCTAAGAACAAGGACATTCTCTTACAAGCCACAGTACAGTGATCAAAAGTAGGAAATTTAGCATTGGTACAATACTATTATCTAGTCTATGGTCCATACTCAAATTTTGTCAAACGTCCCCTGTAGCTTTTTCCCCTGTTCGGGATCCAGTCCAGGAGCACACACTGCCGTTGGTGGTCGTGTCTGACCTTTAGTCTTAACCTGGAACGTTTCTTTTCCTTGTCCTTCTTGACCTTGGGGTTCTTGAAGAGTTCAGGCAGAAACTCCCGCAGTTTGGGTTTGTCTCATGTTTCCTCAAGATTGGAATGAGGCTGTACATTTTTGGCAGAACACTGTAGAAACATACTGTGTCCTTCTCAGTGCAGAGCTGGGAGACTGTGATGTCACACTGTCTCAGCGTCAGGGGTGATAATGTTCGCAAGCCTTCTTCATCATTTTTACCTTTGTAATTAGGAAGCAGTGTGTAGAGAAACACTGTGTGTTATTACGGGCCACCCAGTAAGTAGATGTCGAGATAAAGTTAGGAACACAGAGATGTATTGTGTGATGCCTGTTAAAGAAGAAAGAAGCATGATTGGGCGGGGAGAACCTCAGGTGGGACAACATCTTCGGCTAACCCAACAGTTCTGAAGCAGAGATGGCCTGTTAGAGAAGTCTCGTGTGGGGTGCAAGTGGCCAGATCCTGGCATCTCACTGTGCTCAGTCAGTGGCTGGGACTGCCAGGAACAGCATGCCCTTGGCTGAAATGCTGTTGGGGACTTGCAGCTACATGACAGGTGCTGTCCTGAGCAGCAGCCCTCTGCAGGCACCACACTTTGAGATGACATAAATATCTTGTTCCTCGCCAAACTTGCACTCACTCACTTGAGCATCCTTTGGTGGTTTTCTAACTCCATCATTCTTTTCATATTTATTAATATTTAGCATTCTACTTAAAAAAGAGCTTTCCCCTTTTTGGGGGGTGCAGTATTAACAGTGATAGAAGAGTCTGCACTGAGAGGGTGATGTTTGAGTAAAGCAGGAAGTGCGTACTGGGGGCCGGCAGATATCTGAAGGAAGAGCGTGCCAGGCGGAGAGACCAGCAAGCACAAAGGACCTGAGGCAGGAGCACGCCTGGTGTGGTCGAGGAGCAGCAACACTGCCAACGTGGTTGGAGTGGAGCAAGGGAGTGTCCCTGGGTTGGGTCCCCGAGTCTGAGTGAGCAAGTAGGAGGCCGGAGACATGAGCATTCTGTAGGGCAGGGAGGTCGTTGCAAGGACTTTGATGCTCCCATTGCCACGCTGCATAATAAACTACCCAGAAACTTAATGGCTCGAAACAACCATTTTATTTTACTCACCATTCCAGGGTCAGGAATTTGGGAAGGTGGGCAGTCCTGGCTCAGGGTCTCATGCAGTTGCAGTCAGTAACAGATGGGGCTGGAACAGTGGAGAAGGGGGAACTGAGGCACCTGTCTCTTCATGTAATCTCAGGACCTCTCCGTGTGGCCTCTCCTCCGGCTTGTCTGGGCTTCCTAACAGCATGGCGGCTGCAGGCAGCAGGCTGACTGCTTGCAGGGCAGCTGAAGGTATCAAGAGCAGGTCTCCCCCCGCCCCTACCCCGCCAGCCCCCCACAGGGCAATGCAGAAGCTGCACTGCTTTTCTGGCCCACCCTTGGAAGTTGCACAGCGTCACTTCACCTGTGCTCTGGGGTCCAAGTAGTTACGAAGTCCACCCGCTGTCAAAGGGAAGAGATGCAGACGCTGCCTCTGGAGAGGAGGGACCAAGGTCGCATTGTGAAAAGGGACACAGGACGGAAGGTGTCATTGAGGCCATCTGTGAAAAATACAACACGCCATGTTTGGTTTTTACTCTGAGTGAAAGGGAGCCACTGGAGGGATCCGGAGCAGAGGAGTGACATCATCCAGCTCATTAAAGGAGGTTATAGCCGCTGTCCTGAGATGGGCTTCAGCGAGCCAGGGGCTGGCAAGGGCGACAGTGGCATGGACCGTGGTGGGTGCTGTGCGCGAGGGGAGAGGCAGGCAGGCTCTGGTGTGCTCCCAAGGTGGAGCCCACAGGCTGTGCTGGCTGAGTGCAGGCCCATCCCGGGGCCTCCGGCCGTCCTCCTGTGAGGATGCCAAGCATGTCACCCTGCACCCCATACCTGCTTTCTCCTGCATCTGCCCTCCCCTCTGCCTCTGGCCCGAGCCCAGCTAGGAGTTTTTGTTATTTCTCCTGTTCCCTCTTGCCCCACATCCAACCCATTGGCGAGTCCAGTGGGCTCTGGCCACAGAATCTGCCCCCTCTGCCTGCTCCCCCACCGC
>RJWJ010007489.1:0-23522 GCA_004363605.1 Indri indri | reverse complement strand
TTTTTTCTATATATTTTTAGTTGTCCGATTGATTTCTTTCTATTTTTGGTAGAGATGGGGTCTCGCTCTTGCTCAGGCTGGTTTCGAACTCCTGAGCTCAGACAATCCGCCCTCCTCGGCCTCCCAGAGTGCTAGGATTACAGGCTTGAGCCACCGCGCCCGGCCAGTATTTTTAAATCGAATAATGACAGCAATGATGATTTTCTATGAGGATGCAGAAGTGGGTGGTCACAGACGACTGTCCTGGCTCTGCTACACCTGAGGGACTGTTAATCTGCCGAGGTGGCTGAGTGAAGACATGGAGAAGCTTAATGCCACTGGAAGAAGATGTTCAGGACTTGCATCTCCCAGGGGGTGGGGGCGTGCCACGCCACACTGTACCTCACAGGGCCACACGGGGAAGCACCAGCTTTTGGCCCAGAGGCAGAGGGAGCGACGGGGAGGCTGAGGCCTGTCAGGTTTTCTGGGAAAAGCGGGGCAGGGTGAGCAGCCTAGGGCAGGCCGTTTGAATAATTCCAGCTGGCCCTGGGGCCCAGGGGCTGTCCCTAGTGGCCAGTACCTGCCTGGGTGGCTGGGGAGGGGATATTGGTTTGGTGTGTCGGAGTTAGGCGGTGACTGAGAGTGTGGGCTTTGGAAGGGGAGACATAGACAACCACGGCCATTAGTGTGGCCCCGTGATTCGTGGATGCCAAGCAGACACATACAAACCTAAGACAACACAGTGGGAACACCCCATGCATGGAGAGCCACTGAGGGGCCCCCATGGTGGACAGACACAGGGGGGACCATCAGGTTTGGGTCTAATCTGTTGCCGTGACTCAGTCCTCGCCAGAGTGTGGAGAAGACTGGAGCCTGAGCCACCCCAGGTCACCCCTCCAGGCAGGTGGCTTCAGCCCATAGAGAGGCACCTGGAACACTCTGGGGCTGTGGAGCCAGGAGCCTCCTGTCCTGCTGCAGACACAAGGCTCAGCCTCACCCCAGAGAGCCTGGGGCACGTGGGGCCGTGGGTCCCAGCGCTCCTGCTGCTGCCTTCAGAGGGCAGGCAGCGCCTAGGGCAGGCTCCCCTCGAACATCTGGGCCACTGCGTCCTCAGGGTGGGGCTGTGTGGGTGCGGGTGTGTCTTATGGAGCAGCCAGCAATGCTGACCACCCGTGTCCAGAAGGAGGCACAGCACAGCCTCGGGGATGCCCACCCACCCCAGCGCCCTGCAGCCCCCTGCTCCCAAGGGCAAAGTGCCCTGAGGGCCCTGCCTTGGCCTCTCCCCACCTCCCTAGAGGGCAGCCCCTCCAGGAGCCCAAAGGGAGGGTCTCCA
Source organism: Indri indri (assembly GCA_004363605.1). Taxonomy (NCBI): domain Eukaryota; kingdom Metazoa; phylum Chordata; class Mammalia; order Primates; family Indriidae; genus Indri; species Indri indri. The sequence goes on along the minus strand of RJWJ010007489.1, from coordinate 22,210 downwards.
GGCAAAGGGACCCCATAAACCTGCTGGTCTACATGATGCCACTTCCCAGGACACCCGGAGCCTGCCCACCAATCTGAAGCAGCTTCTGTCTCCCACTGTTTTCTGTTCTTATCACTTACCACTACACGAAAGTTTCTGTTTCATTTTAAATGTCTACCTTCCTCTTCTAGAGCGAAAGCTCCACGAGGGCACATCACGCAGGCTGTGTGGTAAAGCGGTAACAGTACTGGACGTGTGTCATTCCCGTACTCCTTGTCCCACAGGACAACGCCGACCTGTGAGGAGCGGGGCACCCTGTCGCAGAGGAGCCCCGTCCCCACGGCAGCAGTGCCCCAGGCCCTAGCTGCCCGTCGGCCTCTCGCTGGCCTCCCCGGAGGTAGACAGGTGCAGGCTGAGCCTCGTGGCGGCCCTCGCAAGACTGCCGGGCTTGCGGTCTTCCCACTTGGGCGCGGGTGGACACAGGCAGGTTGTCAGCACCGTGGACTGACTCTAAGGCGCCCGGAGCCTGGCACACAGCAGCAGTTCAGTAGAGCTTGTTGAATGAATAAATGTGGGGCTGAGCAGAGGGTGGGTTCAGATCACAGATGCTTTTCAACTTTGTTTTACCCCAAATTCACTATCTGACTAAACAAACAGCCACCATAAGATCTTGCTAGCAGCGGAAACAATTGAATTGTCTGCAAGTCAGGCAACAGGCCGGGCCTGTGCTATGGGAGAGACTCCTGACCCCGACAGAGCACAGGAGATGTCACAGTTGAGCACTGTTGCTGTCCCCATTCACAGCTGGGGGGCTTGAGAGGTCTGGAAAGCATGAAAGGAAAAGTCGGAAGGGACCAAGCTGACTTCAGGGAAGTCACAGGGAAACGCAGACCACCTGCTCATGAAGTGCCAGTTAATTATGAAAATGGTTTAAAGTGCTGTGTGTGTGTGTGTGTGTGTGTGTGTGTGTGTGTGAGAGAGAGAGAGACAGAGAGAGAGAGAGAGAGAGAGAGAAAACCTTGGCAGACTTAGGTGCTATGGTATTTTAGTGATATTCGGGGTTTTGGTTGGGGTTTTGGATGGGCTGGGAATGATGGTTCCCTTCCACCTGGAATAACGGGTCTATGCCCCCACATCTGAAACGCTGCTATTCTGTCTGCTTCTGGGGTGGGCTGCACTCAGGCGCATGCTGGTCATCCGGCTGCTGTTCACTGAGCGCCTACTATGCACAGGCCCCACACCGTGTGTTGTCTTGTCTCCACCCCGGATGGAGACAGCCAGGATCTTTCCTGTCTTACCCAGGACGATGGGAGCAGCGGGGACTGGGGCCGGGTGGCCTGCCCTGGGCGGCCTCTGCCGTTGGGGCAGCCAAGACCCATGAAGTGAAGTCACTGTGTGAGGGAGCCGGCCTGAGGAGGGGGCGGGGCCCGGAGGGAGGGCCCCAGCGCTGCAGGGACAGCCGTGCAAGGCCTGGCCAGAGTACACAGGAGCTCGTCGGGGAAACTGGCCAGGGCTGGAGCTGTAGTTGCCTGGCAGAAGGAGGCCCAGCCTGGCAGTGGGGGAAACTGAGGCAGGAGTGTGGCCTTGGAGACAGTCAGGGCTGGACCTACCTGGGCCAGAGTCCACTATCTGGTTGCTGGGATCCGGATGGGGTCCAAGCCGGGGAGAGCTTAAGGTTCTCTGGTCTGACCCCGGGGACCCTCGGCCCCATGGCCGGCCTGGACATGAGTGAGCCGGAGCCGGAGACGGAGGAGGATGAGGGAGGGGGCGCCTCGGACACAGCACCCATGCTGCCCCGTAGGCCTCGCGACCACCGGGCCACGGCCCTCACGTGCCCAGGGCGGCCAGGCAGGGCTGCCCAAGGCCTCGGGCCCCTGCTGCTGCCTGGCCGGGCCCTGGCGGGGCTCCTGCTGCACCTCCTGCTGCCGGCCACCGTCTTCCTGCTGCTGCTGCTCCCGGCAGCAGCCATCGTCTACCTGGGGTTCCTGTGCCACTCGAAGGTGAGCCTGAGCCCCCGTGGGTGGGGGACTGGCTGGGGTCACTGGGAGTGGGGGTCCTGCGGAAGTTCAGGGCCCCTGGGCCTGAAAGCGAGTCTGCCCCCTTCCAGCACCACCCCTGTGTCCCGGAGACACACGCGCCTCTCCCTGGGAGCCCCTTCTTCTGCCAAGCACCCCCACGCTGGCCACAGCCAAAGAAGGGCTTTTGTTTGTCACCCAGGGGACAGCTCTCTCCCTTGTACCAGGGGCCACCAGGGCCTGGACAGCCAGAGAGGAGGAGTTGCGGGGAGGAGGGAGATTGCAGGCTGAGAAGATGAAAATGTCAGATTTCACACACACACAGCCCTCCCAGGCTCTGCTGCCCTGGGCTGGGCTCCCCACTGCGGAATGGGCTGAGGCTTGGCCTGCGCAGGGAGGGTGTGGGCAGATGGCCCCGGCCCCCTTCTGCAGGCATGGGGGTGGGGGGAGAAGGTGGCGCCAGCTGCTGGCAGCTGGCAGGGGCTTGGGGTCAGATGCCAACGAGGAGAAGGGCCACGAGAGAACAGAAGGGGGCAGGAAACCGGAGTGGGGGAGCCGAGGGGCAATTCTCCGGGCCCCCCCACAAGAGACCCCTATCGGGCCATTTACCCTCTGGGTCGCGGGTGCCCGATTCACACCTCAGCACTGCTTGGCCCGCTCCGCCCGACCTCGGGCCCCCTCGCCCCCCCCGCCGGCGCCCCCGGGTCCGGTCCCTCCCCAGGCTGGCCGCCCCCGCCTCGTCCTTCCCCTCCTCGGGGCCCCGCCCCCGCCCGGCCTGACCGCCCCCCCGCTCCCCAGGTCCACCCGGCCCCCGGCCCCCGGTGCCGCGCGCTGCTCTCGGACCGCGGCTCCGCGGCGCTCATCGTGTTCGGTTTCCTCTCGCTGCCGCCGCTGCTCGCGCTCGCCTCGGCCGCCCGCGCCCGCCTGGCCCGGCACCTCCGCCCGCCGCTGCCGCCCGCCACCCGGACCCCCAGACTCCGCTGCCACCCGGGCTCCAGCGACCGGGGGCTGGCGAGCCGCCGCCCGGACGGGGAGGAGCAGCTCTGCGCCTGGGTGTGATCCCCGAGGCCACTTCAAGGGACACCGTGGCTTCCCAGTCCCGGGAGGCCCCCGAGCTCCCCGGCGACCCCCACAAAGTGGCCCAGGCCGGGCACGCGCTCAGCGCTCCGAGTGGCCGCGAGATGGCATCGGGCTGCTCCGGACCCGGGTCGTCCCCGCCCCCCCATCCCCGCCGCAGCCCCCTCCCTGCCGCTGGGCGGAGGTGGCCCCCGCGAGGGACGCAGCGCCGCGCTCCGAGCAAGGCGGCCTTCCCGGCTGTGCGCGCCGCGGCCGCGCTGCGCTTCTGCTCCTCTCCGGGGGCTGCCCTGCGCCCTGCGCCCTGCGCCCTGCTAGGTTGGCCGCCGGGGCCAGCTGGTGCCAGGGCTGGTGAGGCCGAGAGACAGCCACACTGGGCCAAAAGTCCTTGGCTCCAGAGGCAGGGCGGTGGCCAGAAGCTGCAGGGGGGTCAGGGCTCCCCGGGCCCTGATGAGCGCTGACCCCGTGCCGGGGTCGGGGCAGGGCTCGCTCGGCCTGTGACCAGGGCTCACATTTGGACAGGCGCCTGTGTAAAAGCTGGGTTTCCTCTCTGGATAATTTTAGATCTTTTCTTTGTCTTTGGTGTTCTGTGGCTTCACGACACGTTTCCAGTTGGGGACATGCTCTCATCGATCCTGTTTGGCACCCCTCGTGCTCCCTGTTTCTGCGGGTCCGTCCCTTCCATCAGTTCTGGAAAATGCGCAGCCATTGTTCCTTCCATTTTTCCTAAACCCTTCTCTGTACTTTCACGGTCCTTTCACCTCCCACGTCACCTAATCTCTGCTTGTATTTTCGTCCCCTTGACTCTGTGTGCATTCTGGGCAATTTCATCTTCCCTTCCAGCTCACCGATTCATTCGCTGTGTCTAATCTGCTGATTAACTCATCCAGTTAATTTCATTATATTAATATATCCAAAAGTTATATTTGGCCAGGCACAGTGGCTCTGTAATCCTAGCACTTTGGGAGGCAGAGGATCACTTGAGGAGGATCATTTGAGCTCGGGTGTTCCAGACCCCATCTCTAAAATAAATGAATAAATAGAAAAAATTAGGCAGGCATGGGGGTGTGCCCATAGTCCCAGCTACTTGGGAGGCTGAGGCAGGAGGATCACTGGAGCCCAGGAATTTGAGGTTTCACTGAGCTATGAGGATGCCACTGCACTCCATTTGGGTGACAGAGTGAGACTCTGTCTCAAAAATTAAATCAATAAATAAAACATACTTTAATTTTTTCCCAAGTTTATCTGACCATTCTTCATGGTTTCTTGGTGCATGCTCACTTTTCAGATTCCAGTTTCAATTTCTTAAACATTTCATATATAGTTATTCTATATTCTGTACCAAGTAATTTCAATTTCCAAGTCTGTGTGGGTCTAAATCTGTTATTTGTTGTTTCTGCTAATTATCACCAATATCATATCATTTCTTTGAATGCTCAGCCATTTTTAATTGTCAGCCCGTATCTGTGACAATTCCGAGGTCCTAACTGGGGGATGCTTCCCTCCAGAGACCATTCCCTTTTTCATGGCAGAACCAACCTGGGCCCCTTGAGAGACCTGGAGGGTCCTGGTTTAGTACCCCCTGTGCAGAGCACCCCCTGTTCCCTGATCTCGGGCTGGCCCTCTGTCCCTGTGTGTCCAGGGAATTCTCTGCTTCCCTTCATCTTGGTCTCCGCTCACCACTCTGTGTGCTTATTTTCTTATTTACGATGTTTGATTTGGGGGAGTCTCGGAAATATTTGCTTTCTCATAAGCCCAGCAGCCTATTAAAAATGTGTGTTCATTGTAATGCATCCAGAATCTAGTTGCAGCTGAAAGGCCTTTCAAAGGATCAAGTGCACCACGTCGCCAATAGGGCCAAGGCCCAACCTGTGACCACGGTCAGGGCTGGTCCGGTGGCCTTGAGCAGAGTCCAGTGTGTGGCTGGGTCAAGTCCTGCCAAGTCTGGCAGGAGTCTTGGGGGTTTCCAGCCTTCATCTGTGTCCAGCTTTGATACCATTCCTGGTCAGACAGGAGCTGGGCCAGGGGCCAAGCTGCCAAGGACAGCTTCCCCTGGGCTGGAGCCGCCTTCCTTCCCTTGCTGGCCGGGCTGGGTAGGCTCTGGTCACCACCAGGGATTGAAGATGATGGCTCTCCTGGGAGGCCCCAGAGTCGTCAAAACAACAGCTGGGCCTGGGGGTGGGGAGGCGCAGTGGGGAGGTCAGCTGGCTGCAGCAGGGAGCTCTGAGCACTGCAGCTGCCTCCTCGGGCAGCCTGTTTCCTGAAGGTGTTCCCAGCTGCCCAAGCCCACCCTGAGGCCCCACAGCCTCCAGCTGGCCCGAGGGAGTTGGAACACCTGTGGGGCTTGTGGGAGGTGCACAAAAGGGTGTAGGGATCTGCTTTTAGGGGGGCGATAGAGCAGTGCTGGAGGGCAGAGGCCTGGCCGGCCCAAGGGAGGAGGCCAGGCAGGAAGGCAGGAGTCTGGGTGCTGCAGCCAGGAGCCGACCCAGCAGAGAGCCAGAAACAGGTGGGGGCCCTTGATGGCCGGGACCCTCACTGTTTCCTGGCATGAGCCCTCTTTCATGTGTCCAAAGTAGTCTTCCTCAGTTGGCACCCTCTGGGCAGGTTCCTGGGAAGAGAGAGGGGCAGTGGAATGAGGGGAGGCCATGAGGCTTCCCTCCTCAAGGCTTCTGTCCCCCACCTGGACAGGACCCCGCTTGGACACCACGAACCTGCCTCCCACTAAGGAGCCCTGGCCAGAAGCCCCCTCCTTCAGGGCCCAGCCTGGCCAGCCCTATCCTGACGGTGCCTCTGTCCCCTCCCCCAGTCTGAGGTCCAGCAGCACCCCTCCCCTGCCTCCTCTCCACTGGCCCAGGGGCCTGAACTCCTGGGGCGGAGGGGCCAAGCCGCTGGTGGGCCTGCTGCAGACCTGTGCCTTGGCAACACAGGCCCCTGCCCTGTAGGAGGCAGCCTGGGGCGTGCTAGTGTGCACGTGTCCCATCTGCTCCCCATCCCAGATCAGGAGCATCAGCCCCACCCCACAGGTGAGGACACAGAGCTCTGCGAGGCTCCCACCTTGCCCGAGGTCAGGTGCTCACTCACGAGGCATTTCCGAGGTGCACCCTCAGGCAGTCAGGAGCAGCCCGCTTGGCCAGCTCTGTCCCCCACCCTGGACATGTGGGCTGTCCATGGGGTGTGGGGCAGGGTCTGAGCCTGGGTGGGTGGGCTGGCTTTGAGGGCTGGGGCACCTCCTCCTGCCTGGTCCTCCCCACAAGGTGTTGACTCAGGCCTGTCCCCTTCCTGCTTCCTCCTTCCCCATCCAGGCCCCTGGGAGTCTCTCAGCTGCCCAGAGGCAGAGAGGCTGCTGGGGAGCCTGCTTGGCCCCTACCTGGGGAGGCGGAGGGCATGGTGGCCTCTCTTGCACAGAAAGGCATGCCAGCAGAGGGGACCAAAGCTAGGGGCCCACCTCAGGAAGGGGTGCTGTTCAGTCGGCCACGCAGGCTGGAAACCCAGGAACACTCGGGGTGCTTCTCCCTGGCTCCCACCCTGCCCACTAGGCCCTGCCTCTGGCTGCCCAGCCGGGCGTCACCCCCAGGCCTGGCCTCAGCCCCAGCCCCCACACAGCCTGCCCAGGCAGCACCTCCCTGTGGCCTGGGGCCCCCAGCCTACTTGGCCCTCTCTGTCTGCGCCCAGGCCCCTTCAGCCCTCACACGCCGCCCCCAGCCCCCAGGTCTTGGCTTTTGCTGTCCCTCTGCCTGGAAGGCTCTTCCTTCCTGTAGCTCCTGGCGTTTGGACCCCCACTGACCCCCCCCCCGGTCTCACAGGGTCCCCAGTCTGCAAAGGGCAAAAGCAGAGGCACATCTTTGCTGGCACGGCCTCTGCCCAGCCCCCTCCTAGCCTGGCAGCGCTGGAGGGTGGGGGCTCTGCCCAGGGCCATGTGTTCCCAGAGCAGAAGCTGGAGTGTGGCCAGGCCGAGCATGCAGAGGACAGGTGGACAAACGCAGGTGGGGTGGCACCCACCCCACGCGCAGGCCACCCCCTGGCCAGGCGTCTTTCCTGCCACCCCTAGCTGTTGCTGGCAGAGGGGCTGCTGGGCGGGGTTAGCTCTGGGGCCAGAGGGGGAGGCCTGGGCTCCTGGGGAGTGGGACGGGACCCCCAGGCCCAGTCCTCAGACCCTGGAGCGTCCCTGACCCCGATGGGCGGGTGGAGCCTGGAGCTGGGTGGGCTCTGCCGCTCTTGCCACCCCCACTCTGTCACCACCCCATCCCACTCTCCGTTGTGGGGGGGCCACGGGGCTCCAGCTCACCCCACACCCTGCCCCAGGCCGTGCCGGCTGCCCCCCCCCCGCTTCCTGTTGCTGTGTTCCCACGTGTGCACGAGTACTTGTATGAGGCACAAACAGCACCGAGAACAGCAGTACACGGCCTGGGGTGGGGGCCCAGGCTCTCTGCCCTCAGCTGGGGTCAAGGGTGGGGTCGGGGGCCTCAGGAGCTGCCCTTTTCCCTGGAGTTGAGCATGACCACAGCCAGCCCAGGGACAAAAGGCCCTTCTTCTCTGCAGAAGCCTGGGTCGGGCGGAGGAGGGAGCATTCCGGGTGGGGGCAGGGCGGTGTCCGGCTGGGAGCAGTGTCCCTGGGTTTCCCAGAACCCCCTCCACCTGCCAGCAGAGACAGGCAGGGCAGGGCAGGCCAGCTCCAGGAAGTGGGGTGCAGGGACTCCCCAGACCTGGGCCAAGGCTGTGGGGGTGCTCCTTCCTCCTCTAGGGCCCCCAGGCCAGCAGGACCAGGCAGGGACTGTGCTGGGGTCAGAGGGCTGGGGGCCAGGATCCCACGGTGATCTGGCCTGGCCTGGCCTTGCTCTGGGGACAGCTCTGCCCCCTTCCCCCGGGCCCGTCTGCCTTCAGAGGAGGCTTCCAGACCATTATATTTGTGCTTCCTCTGGCGTCTGCCTCAAGCCCAGCCCTGGCCCTGACCACGGCACCTCGGGCTGACCCCGTGCTCCCTGGGACCCTCTGCCTACCCACGTCTCTCCTCCTGGCATGGGGGCGCAGTGGGGAGAAAGAGTCTTGCCTGATGCTGGGGCAGGGGCTGAGATGGGCGGAGCAGCAGAGGAGGGGGAGAGTCTGGAGGGAGCAGCTGGAGGGACTGAGCTCCAGAGCAGAGCAGGTGGCCGGGTCAGGGCTGGGTGGAGGCTGGGCCTCCCGTGGCTCCTTCTCCTGATGGCAGAGCTGGAGGGAGGAGGGTGGCTGCTTCCTCGAGGGCCTGAGTCACAGCCAAGAAGACCCGCTCACTTTTTCCAGAAGTGACGGAAACTTCCCCTCAGCCCAGCAGGGCAGGGAGGTGTGACTGGGCCGCCTTCGGGGCAGGATGGGGGCGCTGGCTGTGAGCAGCTGGCTCCCCTGTGGCCCAGCTGCCTGGGCTGTTTACCTGGTCAGCTGCCCAGTGCACCCCAGACCCCCCCCAGATGCGTCCCCTCCCCCCCGCCGTGCCCCTCCCCACAGCAGCCCTGCTGTGCTGGGGGCCGGGCAGTGAGGCCCCTCTGAGTGGCACACCTTGGACGTTGAGGGCCCATGCCTGTGCTTCCCCTACCCGGCCAGGCGGTTTCTGGTCTCAGCCGAGGCCTGAGGTCTGTGGAGTGGAGCCAGCACCGCCACTGCCAAGATTCCCGGCAAGGGGGGTGGGGGACCCGGCAGGCGGCGGGACACAGTTCTTGCTTGTTCCTGCCGCCAGCTCCTCAGGCTCAGCCCGGCGCTTCCTTTTTTAGGCAAACTTGAGCTCCAGCCACCCTCGGGGCTCCGTGGTGTCTCACCTGCCAGAAAGGGAGGAAGGAAAACCATTGAGTCCCTCATTCCTCCCTTCAGCATCCTCTGGGAGAGGGTGGGAAGGGAGGGGACATCCTGGCAGACACCCCACCCCCAGCTTGGAGCAGAGGAGGGGCTGGAAGAGGCGATGGTTACCCCGAAGTCAACTGCCCTGGGAGCTGAGTGTCCCTCGGGTTACCCCGAGGCCCCCACCTCTAGTCTGGGCCCAGCCAAGCTCCAGGACCCATGAGCCCTGCTGACTAGTGGCCCCTCCAGTCCTGCTCTGGGTCTGTCCTCGGTCATGGAGTCTGACCTTGGCCTGGGCCCCGGGCCCCAGTCAGGTATGGGAACAGCAGTTGGCCCGTCAAGGTTACTCTGGACAGGGCCTGGCCAGCCACTTCCCACTGCCTCCCAGAAGCCCACCCAAGAAGCTTCCCCTCAGGCTCCTCAGCCTTCTGTCCCCTTCCAAGGCTCTGTCTCCTTTCTAAGTTCGACCCCCAAGGCCCTTCCAATCCCTGCTGGTCAGTCCTGGGGACACGTCCCAGTCCCCCAGACACCTCCCCCTCCTCCCGCCCTGGGGCCGAGGTGAAGCCAGGGCCTGTGCCCTGTTGGGAGTTCTCTTGGGCCTGGCTTTGGGGACATCCAGCAACGCGGGGTCACGGGAAGTGGGAGGCTTGGGGATGATGTAGCCTGGTGACTCCCCGCTGGCTCCCACGGGCTGGGTGGGTGGGAACCTGTGGCCTCCTGTTTCCTTGAGTGCGGGCTTTTGACCGAATCCAAATATTACAGAGCAAAGGGATTTGTTCCGTGAAGTTTGGATCGGTGGAGGGGCTGCACTAGGGCATCTGCAGGCCACACAAGGCGGTGGGGCCACAGGTCCCCGCCCTGCCCCAGAGTCACAGCCGGGAAAAAGGGAATTGGAGTGCCAGTGTGTGCACGCCCACGGCGCGTGCCTCGGTCCTGCCTGCGCCGCCGCTGCGTGTCCCTGCGCGTCCGGTTCCGCCCGCGTGTGCGCCCCCGAGCCGTCTGCGCGGCCGCCCTGTGCGCGCGGGAGAGTGCGGGCGGCCGGGGGGCGGGGCCTCCAGGGCGGGGCCACCCGGGGGCGGGGCCGGCCCCGCGGCGGCGCGCCCCGCAGCCCAGGAGCCAGCGAGCCGCGAGCTGCCGAGCGCGCCTCGTCCCGTCGCGCGCGATGCTCCCCTGGACGGCGCTCGGCCTGGCCCTGAGCCTGCGGCTGGCGCTGGCGCGGAGCGGCGCGGAGCGCGGTGAGTGCGGCGGGCGGCTGGGCTGGTCCTCCTCTCCGGGCGCCCCCTCTCTGTCCCCGCGGCCGCGGGGCGCGTGGGCGAGGAGGCTGCGGGGGCGGGGGCGCGGGCACAGCACCCCACCCACCCGCGGCGGGCTCGCCCAGGTGCTCCGGCGGGGAGGCCGCCCCCCCACCCAAGGCCGCCGTTTGCCCTCCCGTGGGCATCTCCGCGGGATCGCTGGGCCTGGACGGGAAAAGGCAGATGTCTGTTGGTGGGGGGGCGGCCCCCGCCTCAGTTTCCCTGCTTTTGCAATGGTCCTTAGTAGAGGGAAGGTGGGAAGGTTGGAGTCACCCCACCGCATTAGGGAAACCTCATGGTCGGTCCAGAATGGAAACCCTTGAGCTCCTGCCTGCCTCAGTGGTGGAAGGGCCCATCTGCTTCATCCACCCCCGCGGGGTGCCGGGAGGAAGGGGGAGGCCCAAGAGGGGGCCGGGCAGCCCTCAGGCTGCCGGGGGTGTATCCTGCTTTCTGGGTCCAGATGGAGCAGAGGATGGGACCGTGCAGGGTGACATCATCTGTAAGTGGGATCAGACTCCAGCCCGGCCATCTGGGCTGGGGGGGCTGCGTTCAGCGCTCTGCCTCCCCTGTCCCTCCACCTCTGCTCCCCACCCTCCCCTGCCGCTGTGTGCATGCCCAGGGCCAGCGGCCTCACCTGGAGGCTGAGCTGCATGGCTGAACTCCAGCCTCAAAGCTGCTTCTCCACAGCAAAGTCTGCAGGGAGCAGCTCCAGGGCTCAGGCCACTCCTGGGGTCTAGGCCAGGCCCCAGGCTCCACCTGCATGCAGGGCTGCTGAGGAAAGGCAGGGTGTCAGGGCTTGGACAGGTCAGCTCTCCTCTACAAATGGGACAAGCCAGACAGTGCCGTAGGTCACGTGGCCAGCGTGCAGAGCTGGAACCCACCAAGAGGATGGGCCTCTTGCTTGGCTCAGAATCCCCTCTCTTCCCTGCACCCAGGACCTTCAGATGAGGGCAAGATCCTGCTTAAGGAAAACGCAGGCCCTCAAGGGCTCTGCCCAGGGTGTGGGGCTGTCTAGGGGTGCCCACACCTGGGGCTGAACACTCATCCTTTCCCCCAGGTCCCTCAGCATCGGCCCCCCAGGGGGATCTGCTGTTCCTGCTGGACAGCTCAGCCAGTGTGTCTCACTACGAGTTCTCCCGGGTTCGGGAGTTTGTGGGGCAGCTGGTGGCTCCAATGCCCCTGGGCCCTGAGGCCCTTCGTGCCAGTTTGGTGCATGTGAGCAGCCAGCCATACACCGAGTTCCCCTTCGGCCAGTACAGCTCAGGAGAGGCTGTCCAGGATGCTATACGCACTGCGGCCCAGCGCATGGGTGACACCAACACCGGCCTGGCACTGGCATATGCCAAGGAGCAGCTGTTTGCTGAAGCAGCAGGTGCCCGGCCAGGCGTGCCCAAGGTGCTAGTGTGGGTGACAGATGGTGGCTCCAGCGACCCCATGGGGCCTCCCATGCAGGAGCTCAAGGACATGGGCGTCACTGTCTTCATCGTCAGCACCGGCCGGGGCAACCTCCTGGAGCTGTTGGCCGCTGCCTCAGCCCCTGCTGAGAAGCACCTGCACTTTGTGGATGTGGACGACCTGCATATCATCGTCCAAGAGCTGAGGGGCTCGATTCTCGGTAGGTGGGAGGAGGCAGGCCCTGAGGGGAGCCCTGGCTGGGAGCTGCAGGAGAGGCGGGGTTGAGACTTCTACCTGAAGTGGTGGCCAGGGCCATGGGGACTGTGATACCCCTAAGGGAGCAGTGGGAGGTAAGTGACACAGAGCTTCTCTGTGTACTGTCCAGGGACACTCCAGGTAGGCACCCTGCTACCTGGGCTCTGGAGAGGCAGAGGGGCAGGCTCCCTGCTGATGGGCCCAGCCTAGGTCTGGGGGCCCCATGGAGTGGCTGAGGGACTGAGGGGCCACAGCTGGTGGGATGTGGCTAAGTGGGGAGGATGGGCAAAGAGTCCAAGACAGGGAACTCTGCTGAGGGGTAGCATGTGGTCCTGTGCATGTCCGGGGCCTACTGCCTCACCTGGCCCAGCATACCTGGAGAGGGGACAGCCAGGAGGTCAGGGACTGCCTCCCACAGAGCACAGAGCAGGAGGGTCTGAGCTGGTTTGCACTCAGGCCCCTCTGGGGATTGCCTGGTGGGAGGCCAGACCAGGGAAGGCCTGCTGCAGGGGCTGAGCAGCACCCATTGGCTTTTCTCTGGACTCCCCTGCCCCAGCTAAGCCCAAAGGGAGAGGGGCCTGGTCAATGACTCAGCTGCCTGCTGTAGCCACTGAAAAATGCCACTAGCCCCAGGGTTCTTACCAAGGCACTGCTTGTGGGTTCAGCATCCCCCCCTGAACCTGAAGGGGTTGGACTGTGGGCTGGAGAGGGTGGAGGGTGCTCCCCAAGATTCCCCAGGGACACGTGACCCCTAGCAACCCCTGGGTCAGCCAAAGCAGCTGAGTCTGGAGGGGACAGAGGAGAAAAGGCTGCCTTAAGCAGCTGGACAGGAAAAACCTGAGGCTGTAGGGCAGAGGAGCCAGGCAGTGGGGGCTGGGCCATGGGAAGGGGCCAGGGCCTGTGGGGGATGGGCCATAGGAAGGGGCCAGGGCCTGTGGGGGATGGACAGGAAAGTGACCCAGGCACCAAGCACTTAGGGAGGAAGTGTCAGGATCCCGATAGGTTTAACTCTGCCTGACAATTATCAGCCTTAGTCAGATGGCCATGTGGTGCTTGGTGTCTCAGGCTCAGGGGTTCCACCGTGGAGTCCCCCACCCCACACTCTTCTGGAGACTCAGGAAGGCAGCACCTCCTGAACCCCAGGTCCAGCTGCACCTGAAGCTGTCGCACCTCCCTTTCCCCCCAGGGCCTCCCCCTGTGGTCTCCAGTCTCTTGGCTGCAGCCTGGGAGAGCCTACTGACCCTAGACTCTGTGCTGGCTGCGCAGGCTGGGGCTGGTCCTCTGTTCTCAGATACCACTGTGGGCCCTGCCACCTTTGAGGGACCTCTCTCCAGGCCACTGGTCTGGGTGGGGGGTAGCCACTATACCTGCCCCCCAAGACTCAATTTGGGGCTGAGGGAGGTAGGGAAGCTCCTGATAGGGCCTCAGTGGGGAGCTGTACCCTGCACCTCTCTGTCCCCCACCCCCGCCATTTTGCATATCATTAGCATCTGCTGGCCTGGTGGCCCCCACCTGTCCTACAAGGGCCTCCCTTGTCAGGAGCTTCCTTGGACCAGGCAGAGCCCCACCCTCGGGCAGAGGAGGGGCTGACCTGAGTACCCTGACCCCCATCCCCTGACCCCCACACCACCCGCAGACGCCATGCAGACGCAGCAGCTCCGGGCCTCCGAGGTCACATCCAGCGGCTTCCGCCTGGCCTGGCCACCCCTGCTGACCACCGACTCCGGCTACTACGTGCTGGAGCTAGTGCCCAGGGCCGGGCCTGGGACCCCAAGACGCCAGCAGCTGCCGGGCAACGCCACGGACTGGACCTGGGCGGGCCTGGACCCCGACACTGACTACGACGTGGCGCTGGTGCCCGAGTCCAACGTGCACCTCGTGATGCCCCAGCACCTGCGAGTGCGCACGCGGCCGGTCGACCCGCCCCCCTCTGCCCTCCCGGTGCCCCCCGCCCCTGAGGAGGAGGAGGAGGCCGGGCCAGCGCGCATCGTCATCTCGCACGCCCGGCCGCGCAGCCTGCGCGTGAGCTGGGCCCCGGCGCTGGGCGCGCCCGCCACGCTCGGCTACCATGTGCAGTTCGGGCCGCTGCGGGGTGGCGCGGCGCAGCGCGTGGACGTGCCCGCGGGCCGCAACAGCACCACGCTGCAGGGCCTGGCGCCGGGCACCGCCTACCTGGTGACGGTGACGGCCGCCTTCCGCTCCGGCCGCGAGAGCGCGCTGTCTGCCAAGGCCTGCACGCCCGACGGCCCGCGCCCCCGCGCGCCGCGACCGCCGCCGCCTGCCGCCCCGGCCCGGGGGCCGTGAGCCTTGCGCGCCCGCGTCGCCGAGGGAGCCGGAGCCGAAGCCAAGGTTTTGCTCGGGGGACGGGGTGCTGGCCCGTCCTTTGCCCCACGGGGTCTCCGCGGGGCCGCCCAGTCCTCTCCTCGCCGCCGCAGGCTCCCGTCGAGGCGCTGCAGCGACGCGTGCGGTGGCCACCCTCTCCCCTCCCTGCCCGGAGCCGGGCACCGGTGTGGGACTTCGGGCATGATTAGCCGGGAGATGGACAGGGAGGCTGGCCGTCAGACCTCCCTCTGTGTGAAAGGCTGTGCCCTCTCTGGTGGCATGGGCTGTAGGGAGCTTGGTCCACCTGGCCACCCTAAGCCCCCAGGGCCGCTCAGATCCTGGATATTTGTGGAAAGGGGCAGGGCAGGTCCCCAAAGGCTGCCTGAGGGAAAGGAAGGGCAGAGAGGGATGCCAAGAGGTGGAGGTGTTGCCAGGTGGTCTTCACCAGCACACCTGCTGGCTTGGAGGGCAGTGCCTGTCCGGGACTGTGGCCCTGCCTTCCTGCTCAGGACCCCAGCTAGGCCAGGCTAGCAGCCACTGGGATGCGGAGGGTGCCTCTGGGACGAGGAGCGGGACCAGAGCCTGGAACTCAGGACCTTGAGGACAGGAGAGTCCCACACAACGACGGGCCCCCAGGCCAGCACTCCTCTGCCTGGGGGACAGAGGGAGCAGGGACAAGGTTCCCCAGGGTGGGTTCTCCCATGGCTCTGCAGCATCTGACACCAAGGGCTACCTCCTGGCACCACTCATTATCCTGGGCGGTCAGACAGGTTGCCAAGGGCAGGGTGCCTGGGTGTCCTCGGCCCCTACCTGCTTCCAGAATTGCCTGCATCACTCAACACTCACGTCACCTCTTTTCCCCACTAACGTCCCAGACTTTAAAATTCAGTAAACCAGATGTAAAGTAGCCTGCAGTCTCATTAGAATGCTTTATTCCTTGTAGAACACACCAGCCGTGGGCAGAGCAGCTTGTATAAGGTCCCCTATGCATCACGACCCCTGGTGTGTCTAGGGAGCGGAGGGGTAGGCTGGCCTTCTGGCACCTGGACACAGACCACCGGGACTGTGTGGTCCCTGTGTGCACCTTCAGAGCCTGGGCCCCATTTCTGGAGGCTGGGACCTCTTGGCCTGGACTGGGGCAGGGTACTGGGATGCAGAGGACAGGGGCCTGGGCTCTCCCGGCAGGGACATGCCCACGGCAGCCTTGGGCTCACGCGGGTGCCCTCTGCTGGCAAAGCCACGCCATGCAGTCCTTTGCCAGGGCTCCTTGCTAATGGGAAACTTCTCCCAACCTGAGGAACTGCAGGGTTGAGGGGTAGTCTCTGGGGCCCAACTTGGCGTTCTCAGTCTGCCCGCTTGGGCAGGTGTGCAGGGCAGCCTTCGCGAGAGCTGGCCTGCCGCTGTCTCCCAAGAACCTGATCTGAGCGTCACACAGCCCCAGCTGGAGCCCAAGGTTGCACTGCCCACCGGTGGGTGTGTTCGGCATAGAGGGCCAGCCGCATGGGGCTCACAGCCCAGGATTTGCCCTTGTGTGTGAGGATGGCACGAGACACAAGGACACCCACCTTGCCTGTGTGAGCAGGGGTGTGGGGGCCATTGCGTGCTCCCGCCCGCACTGCTGGTCAGCTAACCCTAACCCGAACCCCCTCTGTGCAGCCCTGGCCCCCACCTGTTCTCCAGGGTGGCTGCAGGTTTGAACCTGTTGGCACCTTGAGAAGAAGGTCCCCCTTCCACCCTGAGCCCAGGCCCAGCTCACAGAGTAGCAGCCAAGTGCCAGGGCGTCTCCTAACTGTCATGGTGCCTCCCTTGGATGGCTCAAACTCACAAGAAGCTGTGACAAGCTCCTCCCCCAAAACGCACATACAGTCCTGAGCGGGCAGAGCAGGTCCCACTGGCCAAAACCCTGCTCTGCCCAGCCCTGTCTGGCAGAGGGACCTTTCTGGACGCTGAGGCCCAGAGCTGCTATTTGGTGCCGGCAGGAGGTAAGAGGGGCCCCCACTGCCGTTTCCATGCCAAGGGAGGCCTCTTTCAGAAGCACTCGTCTTGGAGGTGGTGACCCGCTGACCCCTCACTGTCCTGGGCAGTTTTTATTTTTTATTTAATTAATTTATTTAGAGACTGAGTCTCACTCTGTCACCTGGACTGGAGTGCCGCGGCGTCAGCCTAGCTCACAGCAACCTCAAACTCCTGGGCTCAAGCGATCCTCCTGCCTCAGCCTCCCGAGTAGCTGGGACTACAGGCATGCGCCACCATGCCTGGCTCAGGCATTTTTTTAGAATTCTTTGAATCTGGATCATGTCTCCAAGCAGCGCTGGCTTGGGAGTAGCCTCTGGAAAAGTTCTGTCTTGGTCTCCCTGTGAGCTGGCTGTCCCCTGCCCCCGCTCCCCTGGCACACTCCTGCCCTGGCTTGGTCCACTCTGGGTCCAGGATGCTGCGCAGAGGCTGATGCCTGCCAGGACTTAAACACGCGCCAAGGCCACAGTGAGTTTTTTGACACGTATCTGAAAATCAGAAAGAGTGATGGTTGCTTCTGGGTGAGACAAGAAAAGAAACAAGGTTGTGACCCATGTGGCAGGTGTCCAGGAGGCCAGGGTGGGCAGGGCTGGGAGGAGCCCCTGAGGGAGACTGCAGCAGGCCCAAGGGCAGCCCTCGGGCCTCTGCCGGTTTGTGCCCTCTGCCAGGCAGCTTGGCTGGTCCTGCCCCAGATTTCAAGAGGACACCCCTGGGGATTCGCCAAGGCTGCACATCAGACTAGTCTGTGAGACACTACTTCACCGGGCAGCCTGGTGCTTGTTCACTGGCAGGAGGGCCTCAGGGGGCTGAAATTCGTGCCCACCCCCCTGGATAGAGTAACTGCCCTCCCAGGGCCCCAAGCCCTTGGGACAGAGCTGTCTGTGGGAGCCGGAGGGCAGGAGAGGGTCTGCAGTCCCGATCTCCAGGAAGTGGGGTGTCCAAGAGTGAGCCCTGCAGCTGGGACCACCAGTGAGACTCTAGTTACCCCTCTTGAGTGCAAGCTGTTTCCATAGTGACAGTAATAAACAGTGGGAAATCCTGGAAGCACAGCCCCATGTAACAGCCTTCTGCTGGCAAGAGGGGACGATTTAGGAAAATTGGAGCTAAAGTGCAATAGCTGTGTGTCTCTCGCTTTTTTTTCTGGGATGAAAAATATTCTTCCAACATTCAATTTTATAAAAAGCTAGTAGAAGTCATATCTCCTCCTGTAGATGAGTGTACAGACGGGGGGACGCCAGGGAGACCCCTGGGTGCTCCAGTGGACAGATAAGGGGTGGACCCAGCCCTAGGCAAGGGCTCTAGAACTGCTCATCTGGGGGGGGGGGAGTGGGGAGGTGATGGCTACAGTCTCCTGGGCAGGGGTGGGAGGGGCAATCTCTGATCTCTGACCCCTGCCACCATGCCCACATTTCAGAGATGCAGATGAACTTGCCTTGACGAATTATACCCTGTGTGCCACACAGTCTGAGCTTTTGAAGGAAGAAAGATGCCCCTTGTCCCTGCCAGGTGTAGGGACAAGCAGAGGCAGGGTGGAGGGTGGCTGGAAGCCTGCTTGAGCCTGCAGCAAGAAGGAACCACAGGCTGTGGGACGGGAGGCCACACTCTGCCACAGCACAAGTGGGGTGCACAGTGCTGCTGCCAGGGAGGGGCGGGAGCCATGAGCAGCCCTACTCACCAGGTGGCCTGGGGCCTTCACCTCCTGCCCACCCCCGCTGCCTCTTCTGCTCCAAGGCCAGCTCCCCACATAGGGAGGCGTCCCAGCCACGGTAGGCAACTCCTTCTCACAGCCCCTCCCAGACTGTCCATGGGACATAAAGGCACCATCATGGCCATGGCTTTGAGGGGATCTGCTCCCAGACCATGAAGCCGGCTCTGCTTTTCTCCAGGGAAGGCAGAGTTCCCACCTCAGCCCTGCAAAGAGTGGGCCAGTACTCATAGTGTCACCTGACCCGAGGGGCAGGGCAGCCGAGTGCCTGTCTTAAGGCCACCCATGACCCCACATGACTTGGAAGTGTGCACGTCTACAGAGTTAACTTCAGAGCCTCTGGTGGGGACATGCTGGCCATAATGGCCCTTCTACAGGTGGGTCTGCGGGTCCAGCTAGGCAGAGGGGCTGCTTTGGGGGCAGAGGACAATATGCAAGGTTGCCACGAGTAGGCAACTGCTTACCTAAACGCAGCACCAAACAAGAAGACAAGCTACACAGCTACGGGGGAAGCCTGGAGGGGCCAACGAGCCTTGGGGTCAGTCCTTAGTTGCTCTACAGTCCTGGACCCAGCATTGCTATGCTTATTGCCTCATGGTGACCACTGTGCCTTGGGGAGGAGCTGGCAGGGGCTGGCCAGTTGCAAAAGCCTGTGGAGAGCTGGGAGCCCTGCTCCGCTGGGCCGAGCTGGGCAGCTTTCCTTTCAGCAGGGCTAGGGCCTTCCTGGTGGTGGCAGGAGCAGGATACACATGCCGATGGGCTGGGGCAACTGGGAGTGAGACCAGAGCCAGGGGTCCTGTGGAAGCTGGAGAGAAAGAATGGGAGAAGGGCTGGCCCCTTACTCCTAAAGGCTGGCACCTCTAGGCGAGTGACGAGTGAGACTGCAGAGTGACGTGGGGGCATGAGCTGCTCGCAGTGTCAGAGGACAAACTTCTGCATGGGCATGCTCAGTGTGGGGAAGCCCTGGGGCTGGGTCACCGGGCCAGGGACCACACTGGCATGCTGTGCAGCTCTCCAGAGGTCACCAAAGTGGAAGACTCAGAAACCACACTTGTTGCCTGAATTCTGGGAGCAAAGTGCTCCACCCACCACTTGGGTGGGGCCTGCTCTGGGACTCAGGCCCCTGCTCCTGCTGGCCTGGGATCCCAGGGGCACCTGTGTCTCCCCCCACCCATCTTGGCTCAAGGCTGGAGGCCAGGCTGTGCACTTGCACCTTTAACCTCTGCAGTCTCTCCTCCAGGTCGTCAGTGCTGGAGGGGAAGCAGCCAGGGGAATCCCAGCAGTGAAACAGCACAGCACAAGCAGCAGAGAACTTCATGTTTGTCGATTAAATGTAGAAAGCACCATTCTCATTCCCTTTTATTGGCTCAGTGTCTTTAAGAAGGGCGTATTTGTCCTCCTGAATGGCTTCCAGTCTAAGGCTGAAGTAACAAACACGAGTGAATGGGACCTTTGCAAGCTCATCAGAGTGGGCAGTGTGCACCGGCACTGTTTGGAGGGAAGGGGTTTACTTCTGCTCTCAATGTGTCTTTAAAGCAATTACATAAATCTTAAGCCAGCATATTTTCTGTTTTTTAAATTAAGGCTAGTTATATGAAACCAGCTATTTAAAATGCAGAAATTTATAAAAGACACCAGCTAGCGGGTGCAGTGGCTCATGCCTGTAATCCTAGCACTCTGGGAGGCCGAGGCGGGAGGATCGCTTGAGCCCAGGAGTTTGAGGCTGCAGTGAGCTATGATGACGCCACTGCACTCTACCCAGGTGACATATCGAGACCCTGTCTCAAAAATAACAATAACATTAAATTAAATTTAAAAAAAACAGAAGCTTGCCAAATGCCTGCCTGGGATGGAGGTGGAGGCGGGCATGTGGCTGCTGCGGAAGAGGACCTCAGTCTCCCACTCATGGCCTCTTCTTTGCCCATCCAAGCCCTGCGGGGTGCTGTGGGCGAGACGCTTTGCAGCTAGCCCATTAAAACCTTGATGGCCGCCACTGGGGGCGTCTGGCTATCGCTGGGAAAGTCATTTGGCTTTTCTCTTTATGTGGAGGGGAAAAAAATCACAAAATTATCTTAGAATTTCACATTTTTTCCTGTTTTTGACACAATTGTTTTCAATCTAGCGAGAAAAGTCACTGCATATACCTCTGTAAACTCAACCAGTTCCATCAAGGAAAGAACCAAGGGGCAACTGGAAGACTGGGACCAAGAGCCGCTCTGGATGCCGTGGTTCCGGAACGACGCCTGGCCCTGGCCCTGCGCCCCTGCGGCAGGACAGCGGCCACCAAGGCGGAGCTCTCGCCGGCCAGCGACCAGAGCCGGGCCCTCTGCCCTAAGGGGCTCCTCCGCGGGGCCTTGGGCGCGGCTGCCCCGCTTCTTCCAGCCTCGGGGTTTGGGCTCTCGGCCACCGCCCTCTGCGGGCCAAACGGGGTCACGCAGCTACGCACCGCGGAGGTTTGCGGCGACACCAAAGGGGAAGATGGGAAACGCCGGTCCTCCAGCGCGTCCCACCGAACCGCGGTCGCATGGAGGGCCTACTGTATGCGCCGGGCTCGGAGACCCAGCGAGCGCAGCCTCCGTCCTCCAGGGTGACTCCCGGGGTCGCTGAGCCCCGAGCCGGCCCCGGACCGGGTGAGGCTCGTCGGGGATTCTCCGCGGCCGCGCCCAGCAGAGCTCCACGGGCACCCGCCCCTCGGCCGCCGAGCCTGCGCTCCACGGGCGCCATAGCAACGGGATCCGGTATTCTTGCTGAGCGGAACTGACGTAACCAGGGCGCACACACGCCCACGCCAGCAATTTTGCCCCTGCTTGGCTCCCGTAAACAGGCGCTTCGTCCCGCCCTCGCGAGCTCGCTCGGGCAATCGCGGCGCCGACGCCGATCCTCTCTGCCAATCGGAGGGCTGCGCGCCGCGTGGCCAATCTGAGGCCTGAGGGCCGCGTGGCCCTAGCGCGCTTCCGTCGTCCGGGAGGCGGGTATGTGTCGCGCCTGCGCAGTGTCTTTGCCCGGCGCGTGGAGGCTGTTCCGAGCCGCGCGCTAGTCACGTTCGGGTCCGGGTCCCGCGTCTGCGGCGGGGTGCGGCGCTTCCCGGTCATGTCGTGGCTCTTCGGCATCAACAAGGGCCCTAAGGGCGAAGGCGCGGGGCCGCCGCTGCCCTGGCCGCCCGCGCAGCCCGGAGCCGAGGGCGGCGGGGACCGCGGCGTGGGAGACCGGCCGGCGCCCAAGGACAAATGGAGCAACTTCGACCCGACGGGCCTGGAGCGCGCGGCCAAGGCGGCGCGCGAGCTGGAGCACTCGCGTGAGTGCGGGCCGGGCGGGGCCGGGCGGCCGAGGGCCCCGGGGAGCGGGAGGCTCCGCGGCGGAGCGCCACAGCCGGGCGCTCGAGGGGCGGTTGACCCCTTGCCCACCCGACAGTCAGGCGATGAAGTGGCTTGGGCAGCCCCACTTGTCAGGTGAGGAGACCGGCCTGCAGGAGTACCCTTGGCCAAAGCCCACTTGCATGCTGGCAGGTTCAGAGTCTGTCACCCTTTTGCACGTTCCTAGCTGTCATGAGCACGTGAGGCGAGGACGCCGGTGCGGAGGTAACTTTCAGAGGTTACAGGCATCGGGTGCTGGGGCCGGACCCTGGATTTCACTGACTGTCGAGTGCCTGGTATCCTTCCTCTCTTGCTGCCTCCACGTGGGACGGGCCAAGCGTAGCTAGAACGGCAGATCCGTTTGTTCGGTGGTTGCTAGCAATTTTCTACTTAACAAGGGAAGCATATTTGAGAGTCATTGGTTTTAACGGGAATATAGCAGATTTGCACTTGTTATCGGAAAATGTGAGTGTTTCCATAGGCGGGGGTCGGTAAAGCCACAGGCCAGACGGCGCTGACCCAGCCTGGTGACTCTCCCTGACCCAGGGCCCCCATGGTGTCAGCAGTGACTGTGCCTTCCTTGGGCTCAGGTGTCTTTCCCTAAGTTTTCTTTCTGCCTTGGCTTTAAGGATTTTTATCAGTTGTGGTTTAAGTGTTCAGGAGCCTGGAATGTATAAGATATTGAATAAATACTGACTGATGGCATACGGCGGTTCTCACCCTTTTGTTTAAGCAGGGGCTTCTTTTTTTCAAAGAAGATCCTGTGGGGAAGCTTTGGTATGAAGCAACTACAAGCAGTGTTTTCCTGTTTAAGACGGGAGAGGTCCTGGCACTTGAGGGAAGGATTCTCCTCCCCCTCCCCAGGGTCCTACAGGAACGCCCTGGGCAGTGGTCTCTGGCTCTGGTGAGGGACATCCAAAACATTAAGATTTGGGCCCAGGACCAGGCCAACGTATTGTTAGCCCCGGCTGGGCTCCCTCTGCCCGCCCCCCCCCCCCCCCC